>ML331371.1:0-201676 GCA_005239505.1 Nicotiana paniculata
TTCACATCTCAGTTTTGGAGAGCCGTGCAGAGAGAGTTGGGTACTCAGGTTGAGTTGAGCATAACATTTCATCCTTAGATCGACGGGCAGTTGGAGCATACCATTCAAATTTTGGAGGACATGATGCGTGCTTGTGTGAGTGACTTTGGTGGTTCATGGGATCAGTTTCTGCCACTAGCGGAGTTTGCATATAATAACAGCTATCAGTCAAGTATTCAGATGGCTCCGTATGAGGCCTTGTATGGTAGGAGGTGTAGATCTCCGGTTGGTTGGTTTGAGCCAGGCGAGGCTAGGCTATTGGGCACAGACTTGGTTCAGGATGCTTTGAGTAAGGCAAAGTTAATTCAGGAGCGGCTTCGCACAGCGCAGTCTAGGCAGAAGAGTTATGCAGACCGGAAGGTCCGGGATATTTCTTTCATGGTTGGGGATAAGGTGTTGCTGAACGTGTCACCCATGAAGGGTGTTATGAGATTCGGGAAGAGAGGGAAGCTGAGTCCCAGGTTCATTGGGCCATTTGAGGTACTTAGAGGGTTGGGGAGGTGGCTTATAGGCTTGCTATGCCTCCCAGTTTATCGAGTACTCATCCAGTATTCCATGTTTTGATGCTCTGGAAGTATATTTGTGACCCTTCCCATGTTTCGGACTTCAACACGGTTCAGCTCGAGGGTGATATGTCATATGAGGTAGAGCCAGTGGCTATTTTGGGTCGACAGGTCAGGAAGCTGAGGTCTAAGGATATAGCTTCAGTGAAGGTTCAGTGGAGAGGGCAGCCGGTGGAGGATGCCACCTGGGATACCGAGAGGGAGATGCGGGACAGATATCCTCACTTATTTGAGACTCCAGATATGTTTCTAGACCTGTTCGAGGACGAACGTTTGTTTAAGATCGGGAGGATGAAACGACACGATCGGTTGTTCCGTGAGATTTACCCCATTTCCCCTATTTCTGCATTTGTTATGTATCGCTATCTTGTTTTTAATGTGTTGGATCAGTTGGTTTGGGACCGGAGTTGTTATGGTGAGAGTTTAGGCATTTAGCCTTTTAAAGTAGCCTAATAGTTGAGAAAGTCAACATAGAGTTGACTTATTGGTAAACGACCTCGGAATGTGGATTTTATGGCTCGAATAACTTTAGGTGATTTGGGACTTAGGAGTGTATTCCGAATATTTTTGTGATGTCCGGTGTAGAATTAGGCTTGAATTAGCGAAAGTTAGTTTTTGGCGATTTTCGGTCGGCAGTGGAAAATAGGCTATCGAGGTCGGAATGGAATTCCGAAGTTGGAACAGGTTCTTAATGTCATTTTGGATATGTATGCAAAATTTTAGGTTAATCGGAGGTGTTTTGGTTGGTTTCGGCGTAGTTGGCGAATTTTAGGAGTTCAAAGTTCTTAGGCTTGAATTTGATGAAAATTAGGTGTTTTCGTGTTGTTTTGGTGTTTCGAGGGCTCGAATAAGTTAGAATAATGCTATGGGGTGTGTTGGTATGTTTGATTGGGGCCCCGAGGGGCTCGGGATTGATTTCGGATGGTTGAAGGGAAGTTGGGGTGATTTTTGGAAATCTGCTGTGCTGGTTTGCTGGTGTTTTCGCATCTGCGGAAGGGGAGTCGTAGGTGCGATTACGCAGGAGCGGAAGGGGAGGTCGCAAGTGCGAGTTCTGACTATGTAGGAGAGGTCCGCAGGTGCGAGGAGTTTGTCGCACCTGCGATGTCGCAGGTGCGGAAAGATGGTCGCAGACGCGAGAATTGGCCAGTTAAGTGAGTTTCGTAGGTGCGCACCACGGGACCGCATGTGCGAAGATGACTGTGCAGAACAGTATAAAAAGGAACCCTCCGCGAAATTTATTAGTTTTCATCAATTTGCATGCGGGAGGAGTCCATTGAAGGTGGTTTTGAGAGGGAATTTCAAGGTTCTTCAGCAAAGGTAAGTTCTCTGGTTGTTAATCCCGTTCCTATGCTATTTTGTTAAGATTTGGCTTGAAAATTTAAGGATTTGGGTAGGAAAAGTTGGAAAAATGGGAGGAAAGAATTGAGTTTTCTTTTAAGGTTTTGGAATGGCAGTTGTGTCCGATTTTAGTGTTCTTGGTATGCATATAATCGTGGGAGGACGAGGTTTACAGTGATTTAAAAATTATCAGATTTCGAGATGTGGGCCCAGGGCTCGGGTTTGTTCGAATTTTGATATCTTTGATTAAATTGATAATTTTTGATTGGGTTGTGTTCCATGAGTATATATTGATAATGTTAGCTGGTTTTGGCTAGATTCGGAGCAATCGGGAGCCAATTTGGGCAAAGGCATAGCGGACTAGTGTCGCAACCCGGTAGAGGTAAGTAATGGTCTTAAATCTTGTCCTGAGGGTATGGAACCCTAAACTGCATTATTTTCTCACTGAATTTGGGATGGCGCACATGTCAGATGACGAATATGTGACGCATACTGATTTTTGGATTGGACTAGGTCCTCTCCTTGCAACTAATGAGTTGCATATTTACTCAAAATCTCATGTTAAATTATGTTCTACAGATTTGTGAAATATTTGGGCTGTAAGCCATGTTTGGGGCCTCGTGCCGATCTGTTTAGACCCTTTGAGGGTGTTTTACTGTTGTTTTCCTCACTACCTGTTGATGGTTTTACTCAGCATCATTGTGCATACTGTTTTATTTGAAAACTCAGCCTGATTTACACTACATGAGCATTTAAAATGATGTTTTCGGGTCGAGTACCCCGTTCTACTACTTCGGCCGAGGGGCTTTTCGAGTGATTCCACTGAGTGTGGATAAGGGCCAAGAGTGATAGTGAGGTGCTGAGTGATATTAGCGCTTGGGCTGAAGGAGCCCCTCCGGAGTCTGTACACATCCCCAGTGAGCGCACCGAGTGCGAGTGATTGGGAGGCATGAGTGGCTGTGATGTGCTGAGTGATTGTGAGGTGCTGAGGATTGTGAGGCATGACCGAGGGGGCTGATTATGAAACATGTTTTTGCCCAAGGGGCTGCTTGTGATTTTACTACATTCATTTTCATACCAAATCTTGTTTTAAAGTTGTTAAAAATGTGCATTGTTTTTAAGGACTTTTATGAAGTTGATTTCTAAGGCATGATGATTTCGTATATCTACGTACTATTGGAAAGTAAGGCTGTGTATATTGTGACTGGATGACATTGATTTTTATGTGGTTCCTTGCTACTTAGACTTGATTTATTTTCATTACTACTGAGTTGGCGTACTAACATTACTCCCTGCACCTCTGTGTGCAGATTCAGGAGCAGATATCGAGCATTAGCTTGTATATATATATCGCAGCAGAGCCGGATCGTGGGGATATAGAGGTAGCTGCTCAGCGTTCGCAGCATCTCTGCTTTTCCTTCCTGTTGTATTTATCTTTGATTCGGAGTTTTGTATCTTAATACTTTATTTTGGCTTATTTCACTAGATGCTCATGACATGTTGGATCCGGGTTTTGGGGATGACAATATTGTATATAAAATTTGCCTATTATATTAAGAACTTTCTGTATATTGGTATGAATTGCTTTAAACTTAAATGGGATTTTCAAAAGAAATTGTGAACACGCGGTAGTCGGCTAGCCTAGTTCCAAGATATGCGTCATCACGGCCGGTTAGGATTTTGGGTCGTGACATGCGAAGAGGACAACGATGGGGAAACATCATACTCATAGATTTGCCTAATTTATTTCCTTCAAGATTCCACAAGTCCCAAAGTGCACTACACCTAATTTACCTTTATTAACAATTCACGTTATATATTCATGGGGAAAATCTTGAGAATAACATGTTCACATTATTCAACTCTAAATCTCTATTTTTGACACCCAAACCAAACCCTCGGAAACCTTCAACCATTATTCTATGATGTGCTAGGATGCATACGACCACATAGTTCCTGCCCGATATGTTTTATCATGGAATGATGCTTCTTCTTTGACATGTTTGAACCTACAAATCTCGATAGATTTACTACAAATAGGAACATGGGAGGCATGATCGGGAGGATAAAGACGTTAGCATCAGTTATTCTTGGAAGGCGATGAGTTATGCAAGGTATAGTAACAATTGTTCCATTCCATATATGCCTTTCCCGAAAATAGTAAGCTCTAAGGAGAAATAGTCTAAGTATGTGACACCAGTTCCCTCCTTGAGTGTAGGTAAAATAAGTTTAGCTCAAAATGGGAAGATTCATGCAACATGGATGTGATAGAGATTTCAAAAATACATGAAGATGTGTTACGCCCTTGATAGTATTTGACCTAAGGAAACTACGCCCCAAGCCTACTAGGTTGAATACCTGTGAGGTTATTACAATTTTGGCAGCTTAACCATTTCCTGACTGTTGATACTATATGAGAGGACTAGAGATACGATACACTTTCCTTTCAAATCAATATGCTCATAATATGTGCAAAAACCTGAAACGTCCACCTGAAGTGGGGAGGGAAAGGTCACGGTAAGGCTACTTAAACTCCACCATACACGAGTGAAAGCACGTAGCGAGGAAATATTATTATTGGGATGGAATCATGCATTGGTTAGAGGGGTTCTAATGGTTAACATGATTCCACGGGGAGTAAGACAAATGAAACTCCTATCAACCCAGGGAGGTGGAATGCCAAGGATAGTAAAACTCCCCGCACATGACAATGACATAGTCAATGATTCTAGAAGCCGAGTGCTTAAGGATAACAGAACCCAAGGAGAGACTGTAAAGTACCTATGGAAGGTTTGCGAATGATCATAATAAGTTCACCACGGGTTTGTGACTTGAAAAGTACCCGGATGTTAATGAAAGATGAGGAAAGCACGAGAAACATACATGATGCTATGATAACCCCAAAGGTGCATTTGGTCTTGGCGGAGAGCCTATTAAGGGCCCTTTTGGGAGATGAAGTGTCACAACGACATATAGAATGATGCAATTCTCATGGTTATTAAGCAAGTGTCAGGAAACTAGCACAATGAATTTACTAAGGAAGACAATCAGTACATGTTGTAGAGGTGTAAAGAGACAATGAACATTTGTTATGAGATGGACATGTTTCTGCTATCATAATTCCCAAACTACAATCCCATGCCACGTCATAGGCAACTACAATACTAGGAACAAAGTAAGCTACTTACTGCGGAATGTCCTAAGTGGACATGAAAGTTATACTAAGATGGGAAAACACAAGATCTTCCTATGATAGATGTGTGAGAATCCACAAATTTCAAAAAGACTTTAGGTAGACAAATGACTATTTCAATTAACATGTACACATATGATATGTGCTGAGATATGCTCCTATATTACCATATAGTGAAAAGGGTCTATGATAATGCACACAAAGGGAATAAAGTGACTGTTCAAACCATATGAGCCACATACACCGGAGGAAAAGAGTGGCTCAAGAAAGATCTCAACACTAGACTAATTCGCATTAGATTCAATGCCATGTAGGCAAATATTATGATGGAGTGTGCGCAGGAACAATCGAGCAGATCTTATCCATTTGGATCAAAAGGTTATATGATAAAATCATCGGGTATCATTCTTTTGTGGAGAATTCAGGGAAGCAAGTGGAGAGTATTAACCTAGGGTTATAACTCATTTCAAGGAAATCATTACAGAACTCAATTCCTCAAGAGGTTGTAAATAAGAGATTTTTGATAAGGTGGCTTCATGAATAATGCGCCTCGTCCAAAGAGTAGATACATGCAATGTTTTATGATTAATATTCTTGTTAAGACCATATTTATCCAGGCTCTCAATATAGAGGTACATATTCAACATGGAAAAAATATGTGGGGTTCAGAATGATATACTAAGGAGTGACTTACTTGATAACTTTAGATTGACGGGGCAGTGCCTTAACTGATGCCCTTTGTCTCCACACAAATAACATACATTGGTACCATAGTGGCATACCCTGGAATGACACCTCCTACACTTCACGCAACGAGGATGAGCTCCACTAAACTGACTCGCCCCACTAACCAGATATTTACCCTTTTTGCATAGACTATAAGCATCCCCCCTTTTCCTTCATCCAAGCCCCCATGGCAGGAGTAACAATCTCTATACCAGTTTTCTGTGTGGGCCTCTAGAATTTCGCAAGCCTGCCACCCCTAACACGCTTCTGATCATACTCACGACATGATGCCATATGTTCATTCCGGCACATCGGGTAGATCAGAATGTGTCTACCCAACCTAGGGCATTTGTTCTTCTTGTGCCCCCTCTTTCCACAACCATAACATAATTCAAGAGTGACCCAATATAAACCCAAGTGGTGCTTCTTACAAATCAAACATTCAGACTTATTGGTACAAACAACCCTCTTTCATTTCTTAGGTGATGTTACCACATGATCTGGTGGTGCGGTGACATTGATAGGGACAAGGGTACTTCCATTAGCAACAAATTCTTCCAATCCCTCCACGGATCGATTCCCAATAAAGTCAAGTGCAATCTCCCTCAGATTTATAGGTAGGGTCATTCCCTCCTTGCAGCTTCGAACGTGTGGATTAGTCATCTTGAAAACGAGACATGACGAGGATATTAGTTCCCTATCTTGAGTTCTATCGCACGATCAGGAGTATTGAAAAACATTGACATTCCTAAATGTCCAAGTATCCTACTAATTATAGATGTGGTCGACAACACACCGGTAAAAAGGACTCTACTAGATATGACTCTGAGACATCCTAGGACACTTTAAAACCATACACTCTGATACCAAGCCCCAAAATTAGGGTCCGAGACCCGCGCTCAACTGAGTGAACCCGGCCGAGCAAGCTTATTAGATTTCTTTTTGCCCAAACTCATCCATGAATAAAGAAGAGATGTACTCCATTAATCAACCACTGAAAATATTTCATCAATAACTTCCATTTCATTACCATTAGAAATTTCATTATAATTTCCAAAATATTACAAGTTTACAGATATAATGAAAAAAATATATTTGCCAAATACTATCATTTCTAGTTTGACTCCCAATATCAAGCACCACTCACAACCTATCTACGGAGCCTCTAAGTACAGCGGAAGAGTAATATGGAAATGCCGGCAACAAGGACCCGATTATACCTTAATAGCAATACATGAGGAACAAAAGATACATGACCCCAAAATGAAGTGGGGATCACCAAGTCAGCTGGGAAGAGAGTCTACCGCTATCAATGATCTACGCCGCCTGCTGTGGAACCAACTGCATCCATTAAAGATGCAGCGCCCCTGGAAAAAGGGACGTTAGTGCCATCGAATAGCACTAGTATGTATGACTAAATATGCTCTTTCAAAATAGAATGCCAATATAAGAAAGGGAGAAACGCAGAAAAACCAAATCACAATCAACAATATCCGAATTCCCAGTTAAAACATAACAAATTTTCAAAATACGAAAATAAATTATATATATATATATATATATATGGTTGGTAGATCATTAGTACCAATATTCCACTGTTCTCAATACCCCAGTTTACAATACCACTGTCCATAATATCACCGTGCTCTTGGCATGAAGTCCGATCACGACCCGATCAGTTAAGTCATCTCATCTGACACATCAACCAGTATGTATGACTAAATGTCCTCTTTCAAAATAGAATGCCAATATAATAAAGGGAGAAACACAGAAACAACAAGTCACACTCAACAATATCCGAATGCCCAGTTAAAACATAACAATTTTCAAAATACGAAAATAAAATTATATATATATATATATATGGTTGGTAGATCATTAGTACCAATATTCCACTGTTCTCAATACCCCACTTCACAACACCACTATCCACAATACCACCGTGCTCTTGGCATGAAGTCCGATCACGACCCGATCAGTTAAGCCATCTCATCCGGCACATCAACCACAATCACAATATCTATGCAAATATACCACTGTGAAATTAGCACGAAGTTTGATCACGACTGATCGGCTAGGCCGTCTTATTTGATTACATCACCCATAATCAAAATCTTGATCTCGACTTCAATTACAATTTCAGTTACAATTTCCAGCACAATCACCACCATGTCTACAACATGGCGTTCGATCACGACCCGATCGGCTAGGTCGTCTCATACGAGACATCAACCACAATCATAATAACAATATTTCCTTGGATCTTTTTTCCATGCACAAGATTCTTTATTGATGGCTTGATGTCCGTATTTCATGTTCCACACTTTCACCTCTTTTATTTTCAAGGATCATCATCAACTATGAACATATAGAATATTTCAAAAATCATAAACTTCAAATTCATTAGTAATGGAAACCTTAAACATAAACAGATTTCTTCCCAAAGAATGGGACACACCGACCAACAATAGAAACACACATCAAAATTATAAACAAGCAATACACCATTTATTCTTAAAATACTCTTTCCCAAAAATGACAATGTACAATTTAACACCTGAGTACGTAAGAACTCTAATCACATTGGATATATTTATAAATCAAAACATTAGTTAAAGTAGCGACTTATGGGCATGAATTAAGTACAAAAGCTTTTAGGCAAATCTATTTTCGAAATCATTTTAAAACAGTTGAGTCGAGAATCATTTCATAATCTTTGCCACATCCTCTCTTTTCATTGGCACCACTAGCCAAAATTATAACTTATATCTTGGCAAGTTGGCCACACTTTATTTCCCCAATTCACTTATTTCATTACAAACATACTTATAGATTATCAACAACAAGACATTTTCAATTAAGACCTTTAGGTACACATACGAGCAATTAAGAGTCTTAAGCATATCGAGTTTTTCTCACACAATTTGGCATCGTAACCTTCATTTGAAACATGACTCAAAACCATAACATTTGAATACAGACATCATTCTTGAACACATTCTCGAAGAATAACATAATGTAATAGGAATTATTGGAACACGTTTTGAATACATACTTCTCATCACTTTGCTTATTCGGAATACATATTGAACATATATCTTTCAATATAAGGATCATATTTATGAGGGATAACCCGGAACATAGGAATTAGAAATCTTGAGCCAACCATACTTGAAACTTATGAAAATATTATGGAATTCGATTCTAAGAGAGAATGTTTAGCTAACATACCTCGTTTGAGATTTCCTTAAGTTACTACAACGCCCCAACACTTCTAGCAATAACAATCTATAGGAAGATAGCGAAAATCGATAAATAACTAGAATGATTCCAATGCTGTAACTCTCTTAGGAATTTTGTCAAACACCTAGCATGCAAAATAGACCCTAAGGCTATACAATGGTAATCCCTTCCTCCCTCAACCAATTTCGAAAAGAAGCTACCCAAAATGGTTCATTAATCCCACATACCACAACCTAGTGTCACATGCATGGACTATGTCCAACCCCACAATATACTTGAACTCATAACCTCCTGCATGAAAGCTTAGGAGTAGGAGTTACCCGGATAGATGATAACCTGGTGGTTGGCTCCCTTGATTCTTGAAGATTGGTGTATATTGGATGATTAGAATGTTAGGTCTTCTCCTTCTCTCTCGAAAATAATCTCACTTATCTCTAAATATCAGATTTTTACCTTGCAAAATGACCCCCTAAGGCCTTATATCAAAATTAGATCGGATATGAAAATTTCCAAAAATGACCCCCGAAGTCAATTATGTGGTGCAATTATGTTGTAGCTAAATCATTTTTGGGCAGCACAATTGATTATATTGTAGCAGATTTTTCTGGGACCATTTTTTCTATAGCAGAATCATTCTGTGACCAATTTTGTGATAGCAAATTCAACTTTGCGACAACAAAATCATTCCGTGGCCCGTTGAATGGTATTTTAAAATTTCCAATTCTATGATTTAATCCGAGACAGATATGCAGTCCGCAGAGTGATTTTGCGTTCACAAAATGGACCGTAGAAAGGCCATTTTCTGCAACAATTTACCCTCTAACTCTCCAATGCATTGTACAACCCAAAAATTCCATACCGAGGCTCGTTTTCTGCAATTTCCAAACACATTAGCCTACCTAGGCACCATGAAACCTTAAATTCCTTAGCAATTTTTTTGGGGACTTACAGTTCCGGTGGTCCATATCGTGATTTGGACCTTGTGCGTATACCCAGAATCGAATTCGGAAGTCCTCAACTTGAAATAACGTCATTTGTTGAAAACTAGTAATTTGATGGTTTAAAGAATTCTTAATTTTGACCTAGGTTGAATTTGTTGTTACCAGATTAGAATTTCGGTTCCGAAACTTGAAATAGGTTCATTTTACTATTTATGACTTGTCTGCAAAATTTGGTGTAAAACAGGGTTGATTTGACGTGATTCGGAGGCCCGGTTGTAACTTGGTAGTTATAGGTGTTATTTTGGTATTTTGATCATGCGAGAAAGTTCGTATGATGTTATTACACTTGTATGCATGTTTGTTTTGGAGACCGAGGGGCTCGGGTGAGTTTCGGATAGGGTACAAAATGATTTTGGACTTCAGAGAATAGCTGATAACCCTCTATAGCTGGTATGGTGTGCAAGCCTCGTAATGGTGAGGTGGGTTATCTCATTTGCGATGTTTGACCTTGTCTGTAATGGTCGCATTTGTGAACATTTTATTCACAATTTCGAAGGTGGCATAGGGACAACAGAGATCGCATTTGCGATCATTTGATCGCTTTTGCGAAGTTTCAATGTTCGGATTTGCGAACTAGTCGTCGCAATTGTGATGAAAACAGAGATGTGAGGAGTTTGCTTTTTCTATGAGTTCTTCGAATTTGCGAGCCCTAAGACGCATTTGCGACTGGAAAAAAAGCTGAAGGACGTGATTTTTAGCCTTATTTTCATATTTTGGAACCCTAGGCTCGGTAGGAGGCGATTTTGAAGAGGAAATTTCATCTACAAACTTTGGGTGAGTGATTCTAACCTATTTCTATTCATATTCCATCAATTTTTCTTAGATTTTAACATCAAAATCATGTGAGTCAAAGTAAAAAATTGTGAAACCTTGTCAAGTTTTTGAAAAATTAAAAATTGAGTTTTGAGAGTCGATTTGGACTCGAATTTTGAAACTAACCACATATATAAACTCGTGGGATCGTGGGTAGTCAAAATATACCATTGGACGCGGGTTTGGTTGGGCGCCCTGGCTTGACTTTTGTTGACTTTTTGAGTAAAAGTGTAAAGATGTTTGCTTTAGCTATTGCAATTGATTTTTCTAGCATTGTTTGATGGTATTAGCCAATTTTGGTTAGATTCGATTGGTTTGGCGGTGGATTTTAGAGGAAAATCCCGGATTGAGCTTTGATTTGGTTCCGAAGCGAGGTAAGTGTTGGGTTTAACCTTGATTTGAGGGAATTAGGAACCCTTCAGCTATATGTTATGTGAATTACGTGTATAATGACGTATGTGCAAGGTGACAAGTGTATATACACCGTCAAAATAATTGTTTCCTTGCTTTCTCGTTTTTCATGAATTCTTTTATTCCATAGCTTAACTGTGACATGCCTTAATTGTTTTCTACGCTGTAACTTGCTACTTATTATTTGTTATCCTTGTATTGAATTGTTCATCCCCTCCATGATTGCGTGGTTAATTGTCTTACTTGAACACCTGAATTATCGCACACTTGACTTGTCTTGTTGCTTTTGTATTATTTGTAGCAATCCTTCGATTAGTACTTGTTCCTTTATTGCTTTACTTTCATATTTTTAATTGTATAGCTTCTTGTAATTGAGCTATTGAATTGATTACATTTATCGAAATTGTTTATGAATCGGGTTGCATGCTGCAACGATTGTGATATGGTAGAATAAGGGAGGATTTTGATATTGATTATTATGTTTTGCCAAGGAATTTTAGGTTTTTTGGTGTTGAGGTAGACTTATGTATTTGAGGATTGTAGGAGTACAAACTTTTTGGGTTGAAGAATGCACTAAGGAGTGGATGAAAACTTTTGGTAGAAGAAGGAAATTTGTGGTCTGTTTTGCGAGCGCAGAATCGTTTCACGGGCCGCATAATCATCGCAGAGTTGAGCAAAAAAATTGTTGAATTTTGAGGGTTGTTTAGCGGTCCAGTGTGCAATCACATACTTGTTTCGCGATCCGCACTTCTGTCGCAGAGTTAGCATGAGGAAATTTTGTTGGCCAATTCTATGGCCCATTCATCGGCAGCATAAGTGGTCTGCAGACTGCAAACCTGTTGTAGACTGCTTCAGTGCACCCCAATTTTTGGGCATCATTTTTACGGTCCATTTTGCGGACCACATATCTATTCGGCAGTCCATTCTGCGACCGCAGACCTGAGTTTGAAGGGTCCATTTTTCTATTTTTATAACCTGACCCCACTTTGATAAATAGCCTTTGGGGATTATTTTGAGAGAGGTAAGAGCATTTTCGAGAGACAAGGAAGGAACCTAGCATTCTAATAATCCAATATTGCACCAATATTCAAGAATCAAGATGCCGCTCATTGGACCACCATCTATCCGGGTAAGTTCCTGTCATATACCACCCATATAGTTATTTTAGGGTCTAAGTACATTGTGAGATAGAAATTAGGCCATGCATGTGTCAATAGCTTGTAGTATGTGAGGTTAATGAACTAGTTTGGGTAGGTTCTTGTTGAAATCGGTTGAGGGAGGAAGGGATTAACACTATAGAGCATTATAGCCTATTTTGCATGCTAGGTGTTTGACACAATTCCTAAGAGAGTTACACCATGTGAATCCTTCTAATTTTTATCCAGCTTTCGCTATCTTCCTATAGATTGTTATTGCTAGAAGTATTGGGACGTTGTAGTAACTTAAGAAAATCTTAGACTAGGTATGTTGGATAAACTCCTCTTTTAGAATTGGACCCCCACAATGGCCTTGTAAGTCTCGGGTTGCTCATTATAAATTGATTATCTCGAATAAGACTTGCGTCAAATGATATATGCGTTCAATTTATATACCAAACGTTTTTGTATGTTGATTTACTATTCGAGAAGGTGATTAAGCATGGGTTGTGTGTCAATATGTTATAATTTGGAATTGTGATTTTAATGAAAACTAGCATGTCAAATTGTACAAGAAATTACATGTGCCTAAGACCCTTAATTTGGTTAGTTGCTCAAATGTGTATTTAAAGACTTGAATATAAATGCTTTGTTGTTGATAATATTTAAGGATGCTTGAAAGTGAAATAAGTGGTTTGGAGATATAAAGTGTGGCCAACGTTCCAAGAATGGAAGTTATACTTGTGGTCAATGGTGCCGAGGAAATGAAATGATGTGAGAAGGGTTATAAAATAGTCCTTGTTTCAACTGTTCCAAAATGACTTGAAAATAGATTTGTCTAAAAGCTTATGTACCCAAGTTATGCCCAAATGTGGCTGTTTTACCTAATGCTATGTTTTGTAAGTACTTCCAATGTTTTTGAGCTCTTATGTCTTCATGAGTTGAAATTGTGTTGACCCCTTTTGGAAAAAGTATCTCAAGAACAAATGATGTGTTACACGTTCATGATTTTAACTTGTGATTCGATTGCAAATCATTTTACTCCATCTCTTGGAAAGAAATCTATTGTGTTTAAAGTCTTCACTGCTAATAAACCAAAAGTTGTGATTTCCGGGAGATTCTATTTGTTGATATTTACGATGATGATCCATGAAAGTAAAGAAATTAAAATGTGGAATATGAAATATGTCCAACGTGCCATGAATGAAGAATCATAATTATGGCCAAGAGAGCCAAAGAAATAACGACGTTGTGGAATAGTTAAAAGTACTAATGAAGGTATTTATAGTGTGAAAGATAATGAGGTAAATATAACATATGTTTGTACTTTTGTTTCCCTTGTGTGCAAAACAAAATATTTTTGGGAGTATCATTAGCAAACCGAGGAAGGGTGGGTCGTAAATCCCATACCCGAAACTACACGTGCCGGTGTATGAGTGAATATTGATTATTCCCCTTATTAGGGATGAGATGGAAATATTGATGTGATTGTGATTTGTAACGACCCGGGTCGTTCCGAGAGTTTAGTCCCATTTTCCCTATTTCTATCTTGTTATGTGTTATTCAGCTCTATCGTGTTGTTCTAGGTTGGTTGGCCAGGTTCGGAGTGATTGTGGAGAGAAATGAGACACTTAGTCTCTTAACTTGGCTCAATAGTTGGAAAAGTCAACCGGGAGTTGACTTATAGGTATATGATCTCGGAATGTGGTTTTTATGGTTCGGATGGCTTCGTTAGATGATTTGGGACTTAGGAGTGTATTCGGAATGTTATTCGGAGGTCCGTGGTAGAATTAGGATTGAACTGTTGAAATTGGATTTTTGGCGATTTCCGATTGGCAGTGGAAAATTAGCTATCGGGGTCGGAATGAAATTTTGGAAGCTGGGATAGGTTCGTATTGTCATATGGGATGTATGTGCAAAATTTCAGGTTATTCGGACGTGGTTTGAGTGGTTTCGGCATCGTTGGCCAATTTTAGAAATTTAGAAATCCTTAGGCTTGAATTATGGATCTATTTGGTGTTTTGATGTTGTTTTGGGTGTTCCGAGAGTTCGACTAAGTTTTAATAATCATATACGACTTGTGAGTATCATTGATTGAGGTCCCGAGGGCCTTGGGATTTATTTTGGATGGTTATCAGAGGTTTGGACTTGGAAAATGCAGCACAACTGCTGCTGGTGCCAGTTTACTGGTGTGTCCGCACCTGCAGATTGGGGACCGCAGGTGCGATAGTCGCAGGAGCGGGAGGCGACACAAAAGTGGAGTGGTTGACCACACCTGCGGGAGGCCTGGGGCGCAGGTGCGGAAGTAGGAGAGTTAGTGAAAGTCATAGGTGCGACGCCTTGACCGCATGTGTGGTTCCGCAGGCGCGTGAAATAGGCCGCAGGTTGGGAACCCATGGGCAGGGTATATAAATTCCAACCTTCGTGAATTTTATTATATTTCACCATTTTGAGGATGTGTTTGGAGATTTTTGAGGGATTTTGAAGAGGGATTCAAGGGGAACACATTGAGGTAACGTTTTTGAACCTAATACTCGATTCTATGTTGGTATTTGACTGATTAATCATGAAATTTGTGGGATTTAATAGTGTAATTTGAGGGGTTAGGCCTTGGAAGCTTGAGACTTTAATTTAAGGATTTGAGGGGTCAATTATCGTCGGATTTTGATGTATTTGGTATGTATGGACTCGTGAGAGTGTTGGATTCTCGTTTTGTGACTTTTGACGAGTTCCCAGGCGTGGGATCGGGGGTCGGGTTTGGCCGAATTCGGGATTTGTGATGTAATTTGATAATATTTATGTGGGATTCGCTCCTTTAGCATATATTAATGATATAATACTGATTTTGGTTAGATTCGTGGCGATTTGTGGCTGAGTCGAGCGGCAAGGGAATTTAGGAGTAGAGTTTTGGCTTGATTGAGGTAAGTAATGCTTCCAATCTTGGTTCTAAGGGTTCAAAATCCTAAACTGCGTGTTATGTGATTAGAAATGGGTGACGCACATGCCAAGTGACGGGCGTGCGGGCGTGCACCGTGAGGCTTGTGACCTGGTTCGTCCTATGACACCGTTTACTGGTTCCTGTTGATATATGAGCTTCTGTCTATGTGGATGATGTGAACATGCTGGAAATCATGCTAAATACTATGTTAAGGCTTCACGCCGATACTGTTGAGACCCGAGTGGTCGTCGTAAATGCAAAGATGCTAGAAATCATGCTAGATATTATGTTAAGGCTTCACACCGATGTTGTTGGGACCCGAGTGGTCACTTATTGCTGTCATCTCATGTGTTTCATTGATTTTATATTCTCAGTCCTGTCATTTCATACCATATCATGCCTCAGTCTCGATAATTGTTGATTTGCACATTTTATCATTGATTCGGGCTAGTTCATGCATTGTGAGCCCATGTGAGCGAGACTGGAGAGTGATGACTAAGTGAGGCTGAGAGCCTGTTATTGAGTGACATATATGGATCGGGCTGCACGCCGCAACAATATATATATTGGATCGGGCTGCATACCGCAGTGATATAGCTCTTGGGCTGAAGGAGCCCCTCCGGAGTCTGTACACCCCCAGTGAGCAAAGTGATATTTGAGGGATGGATCTTCCCTGGATATGGATCTTGTCCGAAGTGATATTTGAGTGATGGGTCTTCCCTTGGCATGGATCTTGTCCGAAGTGTTTATGCGTGGAGATGGATCTTCTCCACGAGGCTGGATTGGCCTGTTTCCATCGGTACTGAGCGACTGATGTCAATGACATGTGTACGTATTCTGGGATGGATCTTCCCTTGGCCGTTGATCCATATATAGTACCGAGTGATTGTGAGGTGTATCATTATCTTGAGATGGATCTTCTCCTTATGGCTGGATCGGCCTTCCTCAGTACTGAGTGACTTCTGGCTGATGTGTATATATTCTGGGAGGGATCTTCCTTGGGCCATGCGAGCCATATACAGTACTGAGTGGACGAGTAATTGAGAGTGGGAGCACATTGTGCATTTCATACTGTTGTTGCCTTGGCATGTAAAATACGTCGAGGTATATATATATTAAACTGTTCAGAACTGTATTTATCTTATCACTTGAGCTGTCTAGATAACTGAAAGCATGCCTAAATTTTTGCATATTTATCCTGTCATAAACATGGAGGTTTAGTCCGTCACTACCTCTCAGTCTACAGGTTGGGCTTGTTACTTACTTAGTTGGTGTACTCACGTTACCCCCTATACCATGTGTGCAGATTCAGGTGCCAGGATCGAGTGAGAGCTGGTTTACTCTCTGGGAGCACTTCGGAGATTTCAAGGTAGCTTCACGGCATTCGCAGTCTTGTCTATCTCCTTCCTATTAGTCATTTTGTTTATGCTCAGACTTGTTTGTAGTAAGGGAACAATACTAGATTTTATATTTCCTTTTTAGTTGCTCATGACTGATGACTCCGGGTTTGGGGGTGTATTTAAATGTTTCACCAAACTTTATTTTCTTTGAAATGCTAAAATGGAATATTTATAAAATACAGGTTAATATTGAATCAAACGAAAGGTTTCTTATGTTATGCATAGTGGTTCGGCTAGCCTAGTATCACGATAGGCGCAATCACGGTCGGGTTAGTTTTCGGGCCGTGACATGATTATTCCCATTAATTAGGATGAGATTGTTGATAGCTCTGGATTTAATGTCAACTCGCATGGAACATGTGGGGAGATGACATAGCCGGCCGGGTGGTGATCGGATGCCATGTTGCGCACATGTGGTACTATTCTTGGTAACACCTTTCTTTCGCACCACATGTCAAACCACATTGTTCATGGGGAGATGGCCTAGACGATCGAGCGTGATTGGACTCCGTGATAAAAAACACGGTGGTATGTCTGCGCTAATGATCTCCCAGCCATAAATGTATATTATTTTTGTATTTTTAAAATTATTACATTTTAAACTTGGCATTTGTACATCATTGATTTTTTTTTGCTGCTTCTATGGTTTTTCCTTTCTTATATTAGCATTCTATTTTGAAAGAGGACATTTAGCTTTAGATACTAGTACTATTCCATATGTACTAACATCCCTTTTGCTGGGGGCGCTGCATCTTCAATGGATGCAGGTGGTTCATCAGCAGGCGGTTTTAGTCCTCGTTAGTAAGCACTCTCTATTCAGTAGGTTTTGGTGAGCTCTACTCTATCTTGGGCTTTATGTCATTTGACATTGTATTTTGTGCTTTGAGGTATAACCGGGGCCTTGTTGCCAGCGCACCCATTCTTCACTTCTGTTGTACTTAGAGTCTCCATAGACAAGTTGCGGGTGATGTTTGACAAATTAGTGAGGTCATATAGTATGTACCCTTTGCTGACTGCTGAGTATCCCATCATAACTGTTGAAGTTGCTCTGGATGCAAACTTGTCATGGTTATGGACCTTCTTCGCGAAGCAAAGTCATCCTATTACTCTCAGATGATCCTGCTTTGGTTTCCTTTTATAAAAAACCTCATAAGGTGACTTTCCTTCTAAAACAACTGATGGCATTCTTTTAGTTAAATATACTGCAGCTAGAACACGATGTCCCCAAAACTTCAGAGGAATACCTCCTTGATACCTGACTACTCTTGCAATTTCCAGAATATATCTGTGTTTTCTCTCAGCAATCCTATTCCGCCGAGGAGTAGAAACACATGTTCTCTGATGTATTATTCCTAAAGACTGAAACAAATGAAAATAGTTGGTGTTGATGAACTCTCCACCATTCTCAGATCTTAACATCTTGACTTATTTCCCAAATTAAGTTTTAATTAGTGAGAAGAAATTCTTGAGCATCACAATTACATCACTTTTAAGTTTAAGTAGAAATAACCAAGTAGTTCTTGAACAATCATCCACAATAGTTAGAAACATTTTATTTCCATCAACTGTAGGTACATTTTAAGGTCTCCACACATCAACATGTAACAACTCAAAAACATCAGAAGACCTACTTGTACTGTTGTGAAATGATAGTCTAGTATGCCTTGCTAAAGGGCAGATTATACATCTATCTATTGCTCATTTACATTCTTCTTGTCCCATATGTAAGATTTGCTTTATGGCTACTGCTGATGCATGTCCAAGCCTTTTGTGCCAAAGTCCAATGTTCAACTTCTCCTTTATTCCAGTCAATTCTCTTGCTTTAGTGTTGTTGTTTTTGGTAGATTTTTGAAGAAACAGATAAAGTCCTTCACTTTCTCTACCAATTCCCTTCACCATTATACTGTAGAGGTCCTGGAATACACAGAAATGTGGAAAGAAACACACTGAGCACTGCAACTCTTTGGTAATTTTAGAGGCTGACAGAAAATTATACCTAAACTCTGGTATATATAGAACATCATCTAATTCAATGTTACCAACCAATCTACAGGATTCAAGATGTGTCACAACTGTGGTTTCATCATTTGGCAGATATACCTTTTTTCTTTCATTCTTATCAGTTTTCATTTTTGTACGCAACATATTTAAGTAAGCTACCAAATGATTTATGGCTCCAGAATCAACAATCCAATATTTTTTGTGTGCATCTGCTAGAAAAACATTAATAGTACCTGCCATGTTGGCCATGCCAACTGAATTTGAACCTTCACCTGTACCATCCTTGTTGAGCAACTTTAGTATCTGATTATATTGTTCTAGTGTGAAGTATGGTCCTTGGATCCCATTTGTGCTGCTGAGTTTGTCTGCTCCTCCACTAGTATTTGCAACTGCATCATGCCTTTTTTGATCCTCCACTACATCATTGTGATCAGCTCCAACACCAGGCTTCTTTCTCTACTTAAAGTCTGCAGGATATCCTATCAACTTGTAGCATCCTTTACGAGTGTGCCCTTTGAGTTTGCAATAATCACAATACAAGTTGTAGTTCCTTTTCCCTTTCTGGGTAGGATTATTGGCTCTTGTTGTCATGAGTGTTGTCACCTCTCCAGTATCAGCATTTTCCATGCTCCTCTGGCTTTCCCTTTCCATTAACATCGAGTATGCTTAGTTGATTGTAGGCACTGCCACCATCATTAGAAGTTGGCTCCTTGCCTGTTCATAAGACTCATTGAGTACCATTAGAAACTGTAAAAACTTTAGCCTGTCCATGAACACTACAAATTCACGTGATTTGGCACAATCACAACCACGAATTGGAGCTAGACTGTCAAACTCTGCCCACATCAACCACAACTTTAAAAAATAAGCAGAAATGGAACTGGTTCCCTGAGTTATAGTAGCAATCTCTTTATGTATTTGAAAAATCCTAGAGCAATCGATTTTGTCAAATCGTTCCTTTAAATCTTCCCAAACTGAGGAGGCATTTGTTGTGTACACTATTCCACTGTATAGTTCCCTCGACACACAATTCATGATCTATGACAGAACAATAACATTGCATCTCTCTCAAAGATCAACTAAATTTGACCCAAAATCCTCTCTTTTACAGGTGCCGTCTATGAACCTAGTTTATTCCTTCCTAGGATTGCAATTCTCATAGCTCGACTCCAAATCGAGTAATTTTCTGGCCTTGTCAATTGAAGAGAAATTAGTATTGTACCTGAAGGGTCAGTAGAGTGCAAGAACAATGGATGATTGTGACTCAATTTTCCGGCTCGGTATCGCCAATCACCATGTTTCAATTCGTGATTGCTTAGAAGAAAATGAGATTTGAAGAATTGGATTGTAGATACAGCTGCACTAACAGTTGTAGTGCTCTGATACCATGTGAAATTCTGCACACTCAGCTGAAGATTCTACTCTACATTAATGGAGGTGCAGAGAAGAAGAAGAACTTCTGGGAAGCATAGAGAACGGAGTAGAAAATGAAAATGAAAATGAATGAGCTTAGCTTCTCATTGATTTGATCCTCTATTTATACAAGGAACAAACTCCTACATCTAACTGACAGCTCATTGACATTTGTCCATATTGCCACTAACTAACTAACTGCCCTTCTAATAATTAGTTACATAACTAACTCTAGTTTAACTCCTAACTGCCTCTACTTAACGCTGGTTCTCAAAACAGCTTCAAGTTATTCCATCTCGAACAAGATCATTCCGAGAACATATCAAATTGGAAGGCAGCAAAATGATTCTATAAGAGTTTTTGTATTTTATTTATCAATTTTTTTTGGTATTACTCCCCTCCATTTTAAAAAGATTATTTTAGTTTGACTTGACACACATTTTAATAAAGAAGGGAAGACTTTTGAGATATGTGGTCTGAAATAAGTTAAAGCATTTGTGTCTGTAAAATTTTTGAAACTTGTGGTCTGAAATATGTCATAGCATATGTGTGGCAATAAATATTACTTATTAAGGAACAAACTTTTTGAAACCGACTAATGATGAAATAATGCCCAAATACAGAGGGAGTATATTTTGTGGATCTCTTGCCAAGAAGGTCATATAATTAAACATATTTATAATGGGCATTTAGGGCAATTTTTTTTTTTTTTTTTTGTTGTTGTTGCAAAGAATCTGAAATTGTATCTAAAATCCAAAATTCCTTATATCTTAATTTGAAATCAGAAACTGAAAAAGTAGGAAAAAACAACAAAAAAGTTTGATTTGATCGTTTTCAGTTAAAACAAAGTAACGCACACCAATATATAAATATTATAAACAAATAGCGAAATAATGGCACTAGATTAATTTCGTTTCTCTCCTATTTTGGAGGTTCCAATCAATAAAACAATAGAGAAACAAAAAATATCCAAATATCTCACTCGATTAATAATTACCAACTTCAAGAAGGCAAAAAATATTTAATAAAATATGGTTATTAAAGCACACCGGTCCCTAGCCCTCTGCAGCCAGCACAATTTCAAACTTTCTGTTATGTACTAGATCTGGTTGGCGGTTGCCTCTCATCTTTCTTACGTCTAAGGATTTGCTATAGAATATAAAGTGCAAAGTGTTTTCTTTGTTTAACTTAGGCAGCTAGGCTCATGAGTCGTGTCATGATTCATGATGATAAACACGGGCATTTCAGTTCCCTATTGCCTGCAACGAATCTATATATCCTAATTTAGCAAAGATAGTAACTACAACAATCAACGTAATCTAACCTAAATTTTGCAAGGGGACTACGCCAACGGCTCTATAAATATTTTTTCCAACTTAGTGTTCTTAAAAATTATATATTAAAATTAGAATTAATATGTCATTTGACTATTGTTAGCTGATAAAATTTTATATTCGACACGTGTTTTACATTTTCGATTTGGTATAAATATTAAAGTATTAATTATCATTGTTTTCTTCTTGCTTTTGAGTTATAAACAGGTGTCTCGCGCATATGAATTGGATTTTGTCATTCTATGTCAACCTATTGAATGCTTACCTCCTCTTTAAACAACTCATATATAGAAATTGAGTCAAAATAAACTAAAGATTATAGACGTAAATAAATACATGAGATGTATCACGAATTGCAAGCTATTTGTATTTCCCATAATTGGAATTAAGCTAATAATCAGCTTAGTACTTTCGAGTATTGAAACACGATAATCATGCATATAATATAATCGGAGTAATGTTTACGAGATTTCGTGTAATTCCCTCAACCCAAGATATGATTTTAGAACCTTTTCCTTCATTCAAATGATAGGTTTACGTTAGTTCTCTTATGCCCGGTTTGTGCCCCTAGTTACTTAAAAAAAATAGTATGGGCCCGGAAATTAAAAAGAGAATTTGATGTCTTCGCCCATGCCAGAAAATTCATCATTTTCATAACACGAATTTTACGTTAGGATCGAAATAAAATATAAAAGACATCTTACTTGTAATTGAATCCACTAATTATCATATCTTTTTCACCATATTTGATTAGCAAATTTAAGATTGGCAGCGGGTGAGGGAGGGAGGGGGNGGGTTGCCTCAGTAGTGGTAACCCTTTCACTCTTCCAGAGAATGATACATGTATCAAATGCTCATACGAAAAAATTGACTCCTGAGTCCGGAACTTAGGGTATCGCTCCGAGAAATCTTTTCTTTCTCGCCCACTCAAGGGGGGTGCGGATACACATGCACGAATTACAGATGACAAGGACAAGAATAGTAGGGACGTTAACAATATGCAGCGTATGAATAAGGTAAATCATTTTTTGGGTCCTCGCCATCTGAACTAAGTCTGAACGAACAATAGATCTATCTGATTTTGTTATTATTGCAGTGTTATCTGCACTCAGCTAGTAAGTAAAGATACGGGGAGAGGGAAAAACTTTGTCACAGTTCTTTCTTTGGTTTCTTTTATGAACTCCACTGATTGTTTATCAATTATAGGGGCTTCTCGTTGTATATAACTAAAATTTTGATATCCTGCCTTATGATGGTTTCAGGTTCCAATTCAACATGTTTTCATTTTTTTGCTCCTGCTTAGTAGCACACTTGTGTGCGAGCTTAACGTGATTTTGATTCCTAAAATCTATGAAGAAGGGTGTGGAACCTTGCTTTTCATGCTGCCCCCTGCACTGTGTTAGAGTTGATGAAGGTTTAAAACCTTTTTTCTTTAACACTGAAAATGTACTAATTTTATGTGTCTTCTTGAGCAAGTGAAGTGCTTCTCAGATGTGAAGCACAAAAGCATCAAATTTTGTTCATTGACCTCGAAAAGGAGGTTAATTAAATGCGTATTACTTTCTTCTATTACTTAGTTGTACCGGGTTAACAAGAGCTGACCCTCTTTATTTACCTACAGTAGAACGACTAGTTATTTCTTTTATTGTGCCCAATTTCCAATACTGGCACTAACGATATGTAAATATCATCTTCAATTTTCTTATTCCAAAAGAAATTCAAAAACAAATAGACTTTAACTTTCATATAGGTAATGATGAATTTCTGGGTTTTTGTATGAGAATTACGACCAAAATCAGCCGATTTTCTAGGTAAAAACCTGGCAGAATATGCCTACTTTTATGCTACACCACCTGCCAATTACAACCAATAACCATCTTATAATGGCAGCATTGCATTGCTGCCATTCAACCACAATTAACCACCACCAACAACAATTGACCAAGAACAACGACAACAACAACAATAAACCAACAACAACCACAACAACAACAACGCTAACCACAACAACAACAGTATAAACATTCAATAACAAAATAATATCAACAATACAATCATCATTCAAAACTATTCCAACTAAATATTCACAAGTTCAAGACTTTGTTTAGCAATACACACCATTTAATGAGTGTTTTGTATTGCATCATCTCCATCTTTACTACTAGAAGTGTCACGACCCGAAAATCCCACCTTCGGGACCGTGATGACACCTAATATTTCACTTGCTAGGCAAGCCAACGTTAGAGAATTATTAAGCCAATCCTTATTCAGTTCAGTAAATAACATCAAATAATCTAAAACAAAATAAAGTGAGTACGGAATATTATAAATGCTTTAACACTTGCAACAACCGGGATCTAGTGTCACAATTCACGAACTTCTAGGATTTTACTACAAGTAAAAGTCTGAAAGAAATACAACTGTTTGAAGTTTGAACGAAAGAAATAGTAAAAACAAGGAAAGAGAGATGGGGACTTCAAGGTTGTCGAACACCAATAGATCTACCTTGAGTCTCCAAAGAACCAGTTCGAGCTGCTATGCCTCTCGATCAGCTGAGACCAATGCCAAAATCTGCACAAGAAGTGCATAGTATAGTATGAATACAACTGATCTCATGTACTCTATAAGTGCTGAGCCTAACCTCGAACGAAGTAGTGACAAGGCTAAGGCGGGTCACCCACACTCAACCTATACACAATATATATAATAAAGTCCAAAAAAGAAATACAAAATGGAATGAAGCAGTAAATTGCATGTAATAACTACAACTCCAGGGAATAAGCCAACAACATTTAGAGTTTACCAATCCTTAAGTGCAAAAAAAAAGACCATAAGATTATCACAACCCAAAGGAAATATAAATATATAGGTTGTTGCGGCGCGCAACCCGATCCCACCGTACATCACATAATCCTCCAAGCCCTATATCCCACCTATCTAACCAGCTCGCGTGGTTCATCGGTTCCACTGACTAGACCAAAAGAGTGATTTAGTCGATACAGAGGTGCGCTTGAAGTGGGGGGGAGGGGATGTGCTATCCCTATAGGGATGGGCTCTTCCCCTTATTTCCTCATAAAAACATGAACAACAATAAAAAAATAATAAAAAAAATAAAAAATAAATAAATAAATATATATATATATATATATATATATATATATATATATATATATATATATATATATATATATATATAAAAGTGTTGCGGCGCACAACCCGATCCCACTATATCACAATATCATAATCATAGTTCACCCTTATTCCACCAAAAAATCCACCCTTATTACACCTATTGCAGCGTGCAACCCGTTCCCACCATACAATATAAATTCACCCTTATTCCACCTCAGCATATCACCCTTATTTCACCTGTTGCAGCGTGCAACCCGATGTCACCATATCAATATCTAGTACTCAATATGCACAGTAAAACTCACAATTCAAATCACAAAAAAACCTTTTACAATTCCTAAACACAAAACTGAAACAAATAAGAACCTTGTACAACATGATGATAATTCGAATAAGCAATACTACACAGCGAGACCAATCAAGAATTTACAACTAGAAGGTACAAATAAACCAACTTGATCAAGTAGTAGGAAATCATGAAACTATGGAAAGAGCTAATATCATGAACAGGGGCAAACAATGACTAACAAGTAGCAATTAGGCATGTGAACACATTTAGAGCATGTAACAATTAAGACAGGGAAAGAGATAATGTAAGAAAAGCGAGAAAACAGATAATTTGCCGGTGCATAAGCACTTGTCACCTAACATATACGCCGCTCGCATGAAATTCACATAGAAAATAGTCCGAGGGTTCCTAATTCCCTCAAGTTAAGGTTAGACACAACACTTACATCACTCCAAAGACCATTCACTTCTCAATCACAACTTTTTCTCTCAAACAAGCCTCAAATCCAATAGAATCTAGCAATTACCAACCAAACGATTCAAATTAAGCTTTAGGAACTACCCACGATTGTAAAGAATTCAATTTAGGCTATTTTTTAAAATGTCAACAGAAGTTAACCCCCGGGCCCACTTGGTCTAATCCTGAAGTTTGGACCAAAACCTGATTATCCATTCACCCCCGAGCTTGGTCATGTAATTTGATTTGGCATCCGATCTCAATTTGAGGTCTAAATCCCCAATCTACCCCCAATTCCACCATGAAAACTCTAGATTTTAGGTTGAAAACTTATGAAATGTAGTGAAAGATTGAAGGGAAATAGGTTATTATAACGACATGGCCAGTCGTTTCGTGAGATTCGCCTCGTTTCCCCCATTTATGCTTTATCATATATTGCTTAGCCTGTTTATGTTGTGTTGAGTCGGACGGTTTGGGTTCGGAGTTGTCGTGGTGAGAATTGAGACACTTAGTCTCTTAAATTAGCCTAATAGTTGAAAAAGTCAACAGGGAGTTGACTTATTCGCAAATGACCCCGGAATACAGATTTTATGGCTCAAATAGATTCGTTAGGTGATTTGGGACTTAGGAGTGTGTTCTGAATGAAGTTTCGATGTCCGGTGTAGAATTAGGCTTGAATTGGCGAAAGTTAATTTTTGGCGATTTCTGGCCGGCAGTGGAAAATAGACTATTGGGGTCGAAATGGAATTCTGGAAGTTGGACCAGGTTTGTAATGTCATTTTGGATATGTGTGCAAATTTTTATGTCAATCGGATGTGTTTTGGTTGGTTTCGGCATCTTTGGCGAAATTTAGAAGTTTTAAAGCTCATAGGCTTGAATTTGATATGATTTTGGTGTTTTTGCATTGTTTTTGGTGTTTTGAAGGCTCAACTAAGTTTGAATGATGCTGGGGGATATTTTGGTATGTTTGGTCGAGGTCCTGAGGGCCTCGGGTGCGTTTTTTGGGTGGCTAACAGACCAACTCTTAGGCTTAAAAAAACTGGGCAGATTTTGTTGGTGTAAGTTTTTGGTTTCCTTCTACACGATCGCGGGAGGATATTTGCGATCGCGTAGGCCTAGCTGATGATGCCAGGATTCTTGTTATATATGATCGTGTGGTGGAGGTCGCGATCGCGTAGAGTTGAAGGGTCGCGTGGGGGGCTAGGTCGTTGTTCTTCGCGATCGTGTGGGTTTATGTCTGGTTGAGTCACGATCGCGTGTGAATGTCTGTGGTCACATGGTGAAATTTGATGAGGGAAGCAGAATTGTTCTTCGTGATCGCGTGGGAGTTTTCGCGATCGCAGTGAAGAAAGAGGCCTGGGCAGAACAATTTTTAAGTTCTAAATTCGGGGATTCTTGGCCATAACTCAATATTTTCATTAGAGAGCTCGGGGGAAGGAGATTTTGGACGAGCTTTTAGATTTTGGTTCAATTTCATGAATTTGTCTTGATTTCCACCATGCAATTTGAGGAATTGACGTAGGAAAATTGGGAAAAATGGGAAGAAAGTTTTGAAAATTCTTTTGGTGTTTTGAGTGGGCAATTGAGGTTGGATTTTGGTAAATTTGGTATGGGTAGACTCGTAAGGGAATTAGTATTCTAGTTTTGTAATTTTTATCGAATTTCGAGTTGTGGGCTCGGGGCTCGGGTTTGGCTGAATTTCGAGAATTGTGTTAAAATTTGTATCTTTCGATTGGGTTTTGTTCCATTAGCGTATATTGATGATGCTAATCCGGTTTTGGTTAGATTCAGAGCATTTGGGAGCCAATTCGAGGGGCAGTCGCGTCGCGGAGTACCTTTTGGGCTGTTTTGAGGTAAGTAACGATTGTAACTCTAAACCCGAGGGTATGACACCCCGTGATTTTATATTGTGATTGATAAATGAGGTGACACACATGCTAGGGGATGACCGTGGGGGCGTGCACTGATAGGGATTGTGAGTTGGTCCATCCCGTAGCGACTATTAAGCCGCGTATTCGGTTTGAAGCCTTATGGTATCCTGTGTTTCGGAAGTTTACACTTGTTTATGGGTCGTGAGCCATGTTTGGGGCCTTGTGTCGACCTGTTTAGACTCTTAGGGGTTTTTTTCCATGTTTGGGTACTTTTACACTATTCTACCACTATCCTGTTAGAACAATTGTGAACTCAGTCATGTTTCCAACTTGTTGTTATTTTCACTGTTATCACATTGCTTTGAAATCTCTGAAAAGTATTTTGGGCTGAGTCCCGTAAGTTGAGATAAACTGCCCAAGTGGCTTTTGAGGATTACTGAGTCAGGCTGAGAGGCGAGTATGTGAGGATAGTTATGGATCGGGCTGCCGCCACATCAATATGGATTATATATATATGGATCGGGTTGCACGCCGCATCAATATATGTTATATATGGATCGTGATTCACGCCGCAGAAATATACATATTGGATCGGGCTGCATGCCGCAACAGATATAGCGCTTGGGCTGAAGGAGCCCCTCCAGGAGTCTGTACACCCCCAGTGAGCGCAGTCGGCTATTATATGGATCGGACTGCACGCCGCAACAATATATATTATATATGTGGATTGGGCTGCACGCCGCAACATTATATATATATATATATATATATATATAGGAGTAAAGCGGGCTGCCCGCCGCAATAGTTGCGTGTGTTCATGGTACGTGCTGGGTACCAGTGTTAAGTGAGAGCATGAGATACTGATAGTGGAGTCACGAGTGACTGAGAGACTTTATTGTGAGTGATACTGTGCCCGAGGGGCTTATATTTTTTTGAAGATGCTGTTTTCACTCTTCTTTACACTGAGTCTCTGATGATAAACTTTTTTAAACGAGATTTTTAAATGGAAACTGGAGTTTTATGAAATATTCAGAATTGTAGATTCCTGACTTGATTTATTCATTTACACTGTTATTCATTATATGGAATTACATGATTTATAAATGCTCGTCACTACACTCAAGTTTTTAGTTACATTGATTACTTACTGAGTTGGCGTACTCACATTACTCCCTGCACCTCTGTGTGCAGATCCAGGTACCAGACCATCCCACTAGTTGATTTCCGGATGAGATTGGAGTTGTTCGAGGATTGAGGTAGCTGCTCAGCGTCCCCATATCACCTCCTTTCCTTCCCTCAAATTATAGTTTCTTTTGCTCTTTTGTACCTTAGACTTTTGTTGTAGCAAGTCACTGTTGTACATTGTATTTTCAGTCTTAGATGCTCATGACAGTTGACTCCAGATTTTGGGGAAGTGTGTATTTGTTTATCTCTTTCTAATATTTTTAAAATCTGCTAAATTTTGGTGAAATTATGGGATATATTGTTAATCTGAAATGGTTGGCTAGCCTATTTCCATGTTAGGCGCCATTATGGACGGCTTAGGATTTGGGGTTGTGACAAGTTGGTATCAGAGCCTAGGTTACATAGGACTCAACGGTCATGAGCAGGTTTAGTAGAGTCTTGCGGATCGGTACAGAGACGTCTCTACTTATCTTCGAGAGGATGCAGAACCCTTAGGAAATATCTCATTTTCTTGAATTCTGTCATGCCTTTTTGTTGATTCTGGAAATCTAAACTTGTGTTGTTTCATTCTTTCACAGATGGGGAGGACTCGCACTACCGATCAGGGTGACTAGACACCAGCTAGACCAGCGAGAGGTCGAGGCTGCGGTCGAGGCCGTTGTAGAGGTACGGGACCAGCCTGTGCAGTAGACAGGGTAGCTCCAGAGGGTCCACCTACCATTCAGGATCAGGTTCCAGCTGCAGATACTTCATCGGGACAGGCTTAGGCACCGGAGGTGCCTATTGTTATTCCGGGTCTTCAAGACACCTTGGCTCAGATCTTGATAGTGTGTACTAGCCTTGCCCAGGCAGTTGCTGTATCGTCTACTGCTGCTACTTCTCAGGCCGGGGGAGGTACTCAGACTCCAGCTACCCGGACACCTGAGCAGGTTACTCAGGGCCTTTAGACACCGGGAGCAGTTCCAGCCCAACCGGTTTCTCCAGTTCAGGACTTCATGGTTCCAGCTATGCCAGATGATGAGCAGCGTAGGCTGGAGACATTCAGTAGGCTTCATTCTCCGAAATTCAGTGGTGCTGAGGGCGAGAATGCCCAGGGTTTTCTGGATAAGTGTCAGAGGATGCTTCGTACTGCTGGGATTCTGGAGACCAGTGGGGTCTCGTTTTCTACTTTTCAGTTTTCTGGGGATGCTTTTACTTGGTGGGAGTCCTTCGAGAGGCGTAGGCCTATTGGTGCAACACCCCTCACCTGGCAGCAGTTCTCCACTATCTTCTTGGAGAACTGCGTCAGGAGGAGCTATTAGTGATGTAGTATGAGATGCGATTTTTAGAGTTGGCTCGTCATGCCACCGAGTTGGTCCCTGCTGATAGGGAGAGGATTAGGAGGTTCGTGGACGGCCTCACTTATCAGCTCCGCCTTTTGATGATTAGGCAGAGGGTATCAGGTGCTACCTTCGATCAGGTTGTTGATATTGCTCGAGATATTGAGTCGGTTCGCCGCCAGGAGCGGGAAGAGAGGGAGGCCAACAAGCCTCGTGGATACTCCTTCCAGGGGGCAGTTTCAGCATGGTAGAGGCTGTTCATTCAGGTCTCCTCAGCTAGTCCGCCTAGCCTATAGTGGTGCATCTTCAGGGCATGGTCCCCGCAGTTCTCAATTGTGCCGTTCTTCATTCGGTGCCCTTCCAGCCCAGAGTGCAACTTGAGCACCACCAGTTCAGGGTTCCTCTATGCATGATTCTTCTAGTGTCCATTCTGGTGCCAGGGGTTTCTTTCAGTCCCCGTCTCTAGCTCTAGGGAGTTGTTTTAAGTGCGGAGAGTTTGGACACATGTGGAGATAGTGTCCCCGCCATTTTGATGGTTCTTCTCAGCAGAGGGGCCAGCCCTAGACTTCGGCTCTAGTTACTTCACCACCTGCCCAGACAGCTAGGGGTGAGGGCCAGACCGCCAGGGGCCGCCATAGAGGGGGAGGTCGTGCAGGTGGAAGCCAGGCTCGTATCGATGCTGTTCCAGCCAGGAAAGATGCTATGGCCTCCGATGCAGTGATCACTGGTATAGTCTCAGTGTGTCGCCGAGATGCTTTGGCTTTATTTGACCCTAGTTTACGTATTCCTATGTTTCTTCATATTTCCCCATTATTTGGATGTGCCACGTGAGCCTCTAGTTGCATCAGTTCATGTGTCTACTCCAGTGGGTGATACTATTATTGTGGACCGTGTGCATCGGTCGTGTGTGATATCTATTGGGGGTCTGGAGACCCGAGTGGACCTGTTGTTGCTCGACATGGTTGATTTTGATGTGATATTGGGCATGGATTGGCTATATCTGTGTCATGCTGTTCTTGATTGTCACGCTAAGACCGTGACCTTAGCTATGCCAGGATTTCTGAGGGTTGAGTGGAGAGGTTCGTTTTAGTATGTGCCTAGCAGGGTGATTTCTTACCTGAAGGCTCAGTGTATGGTTGAAAATGGGTGTTTATCGTATTTGGATTTTGTGAGGGATGTCAGTGGTGAGACTCTCACTATTGATTCGGTTCCTGTGGTCCGTGATTTTCTGGTCATGTTTCCTGTAGACCTTCAAGGCATGCCACCTGATAGGGACATTGATTTTGGTATTGACCTGGTGCCAGACACTCAGCTTATCTCTATTCCACCTTATCATATGGCACTAGTGGAGTTGAAGGAATTCAAGGAGCAGCTTCAGGAACTCCTTGATAAGGGGTTCATTCGGCCTAGTGTGTCACCTTGGGGTTCTCCGGTGTTGTTTGTGAAGAAGAAGGACGGTTCTATGCGTATGTGTATTGATTATCGGTATCTGAACAAGGTTACGATGAAGAACCGATATCCCTTGCCTGGTATAGATGACTTGTTTGAACAGTTGCAGGGTGATAGAGTATTTTCCAAGATTGACTTGCGTTCTGGCTATCATTAGTTGAAGATTCGGGGGCCCGACATCCCAAAGACTGCCTTTAGGACTAGGTATGGTTATTATGAGTTTCTAGTTATGTCATTCAGGATGACCAATGCCCTAGCGTCCTTTATGAACTTGATGCACAGTGTGTTCCGGCCTTATCTTGACTCCTTCGTCAATGTATTTATCAATGATATCTTGGTATATTCCCGATCTAGGGAGGATCATGAGCATCATCTGAGGACTGTGCTTCAGACTTTGAGGGATAAGAGATTGTATGCAAAATTTCAAAATGTGAGTTCTGGCTCGATTTAGTGGCTTTCTTGGGGCACGTGATGTCCAATCAGGGTATTCAGGTTGATCCGAAGAAGATAGAGGCAGTGAAAAGAAGGCCTAGATCGTCATCAGCTACCGAGATTCGCAGTTTCCTTGGTTTGGCAGGGTATTATCACCGTTTTGTAGAGCGATTTTCACCTATTGCATCACCTATGACCAGACTAACCCAGAAGGGTGCTCAGTTCAGGTGGACTGAGGAGTGTGAGAATAGCTTTCAGAAGCTCAAGTCAGCTTTGACTACAGCTCCGGTATTGGTTTTGCCTACTGGTTCAGGTTCTTATACAATTTACTGTGACGCCTCGAGAGTTGGCCTTGGAGAGATTTTGATGCAGGATGGTAGGGTGATTTCCTACGCATCCAGACAGTTGAAGGTGCATGAGAAGAATTATCCAGTGCACGATCTTGACCTAGCAGCTATTGTCCACGCCTTGAAGATTTGGCATCATTATTTGTATGGAGTGCACTGTGAGATTTTCACTGATCACCGTAATTTGCAGCATCTGCTTAAGTAGAAGGACTTGAATTTGCGTAAAAGGAGATGGTTGGAGCTCCTCAAGGATTATGACCTCACCATTCTATATCATCCGGGGAAGGCCAATATAGTGGCCGATGCCTTGAGTCGCAGAGCAGAGAGTTTGGGGAGTCTAGCCTACCTTCCAATAGCAGAGCAACCTTTAGCACTTGATGTTCAGGCTTTAGCGGGTCATTTGGTGATATTGGATCTATTAGATCCCCCACAGGTATTAGCTTGTGTAGCCTCCAGGTCTTCTCTTTATGATCAGATTAGAGCACACCAATATGATGATCCACACTTGCTCGTTCTTTAGGACAGAGTCCGTCGCGGTGATGCCAGGGATGTGGTTATTGGTTATGATGGGGTCACGAGGATGCAAGGGCGGATTGCATGCCCAATGTGGATGGGCTTCGATACTTGATTATAGTTGAGGCCCACAGTTCGCAGTATTCCATCCATCCGGGTGCCGCAAAGATGTATCAGGATCTGAGACAACATTATTGGTGGAGGCGGATGAAGAGGAATATTGTTGAGTTCGTGGCTCGGTGTATCAACTGTCAGCAGGTGAAGTATGAGCACCAGAGACCGGGTGGATTGCTTCAGAGATTAGATATTCCGAAGTGGAAGAGGGAGCGGATCACCATGGACTTTGTAGTTGGGCTTCCACGGACTTCGAGGAGGTTTGATGCTATATGGGTTATTGTGGATCGGCTGACCAAGTCCGCGCACTTCATTCCTGTTGGTACTACTTATTCTTCGGATATCAAGGAGATTTTCCGATTGCATGGGGTTCCAGTTTCTATCATTTCTGACAGAATTACTCAGTTCACATCTCAGTTTTGGAGGGCCGTGCAGAGGGAGTTAGGTACTCAAGTTGAGTTGAGCACAACGTTTCATCCTTAGACCTACGGGTAGCCAGAGCATACTATTCAGATTCTGGAGGACATGTTGCGTTTGTGTGTCATTGATTTCGGGGGTTCATGGGACCAGTTTCTGCCACTTGCGGAGTTTTCATATAATAATAGTTATCAGTCAAGTATCCAGATGGCTTTGTATGAGGATTTATATGGTAGGAGGTGTAGATCTACGGTTGGTAGGTTTGAGTCGGGCGAGGCTAGGCTACTATCACAAACTTGGTTCAGGATGCGTTGGGTAAGGTGAAGTTGATTCAGGAGCGGCTTCACACGGTGCAGTTTAGCCAGAAGAGTTATGCGGACCGGAAGGTCCGATATGTGTCTTTCATGGTTGGGGAGAAGGTGCTGCTAAAGGTGTCACCTAAGAAGGGTGTTATGAGGTTCGGGAAGAGGGGAAAGCTGAGTTCCCGGTTCATTGGGCCATTTGAGGTATTGCAAAGGATTGGAGAGGTGGCTTACAGACTTGCCTTGCCACCCAGCTTATCGAGCATTCATCCAGTGTTCCATGTTACGATGCTCCGGAAGTATGTTGGTGACCCGTCGGATGTTTTGAACTTCAGCACGGTTAAACTCGAGGGTGATATGTCATATGATGTAGAGCTAGTGGCTATTTTGGATCGTCATCAGAAGGCTGATATCTAAGGATATAGCTTCAGTGAAGGTTCAGTGGAGAGGGAAGCCGGTAGAGGATGCCACCTGGGGACTGAGCGGGAGATGTGGAGCAGATATTCTCACTTATTTGAGACTCCAGGTATGTTTCTAGACCCGTTCAATGATGAATGTTTTTTTAAGAGGGGGATGATGTAACGACCCGGCCGGTCGTTCCGTGAGATTAGCCATGTTTCCCCTATTTCAGCTTTGTTATATGCTAGTTAACCTAATTATGGTGTGTTGGGTCGGTTGGTTTGGGTTCGGGGTGGTCGTGGTGAGAACTGAGACACTTAGTCTCTTAAACTGGCTTAATAGTTGGAAAAGTCAACGGGGAGTTGACTTATTGGTAAACGACCTCAGAATGTAGATTTTATGGCTCAGATAGCTTCGTTTGGTGATTTGGGTCTTAGGAGTGTGTTCGGAATATGGTTTTGAGGTCCGGTGTAGAATTTGTCTTGAATTGGTGAAAGTTAGTTTCTGGCGATTTCCGGTCGACAATGGAGAATTAGATATCGAGGTCGGAATAGAATTTCAGAGGTTGGAGCAGGTTCGTAGTGTCATTTTGGACATGTGTGCAAATTTTTAGGTCATACAGATGTGTTTTGGTTGGTTTCAGCATTATAGGCGAAATTTAGAAATCTCAAAGTTCATAAGCTTGAATCCGATGTGATCTTTATATTTAACGTTGTTTTGGGTGTTTTGAAGGCTCGACTAAGTTTGAATAAGGTTATGGGACTTGTTTGTATTTTTGGTTGGGGTCCCGAGGGGGCTCGGGTTGATTTCGGATAGACATCGGGGGATTTTAAGTTGGAAATAGCAGCTGATGCTGGTGTTAACGTACATGCGGATAAGGTACCGCAGGTGCGGGCCTGCAGAAGTGGACGTCTCGTTGCAAATGCGGTTTTTGGTGGGTTGGAGGAGTTTCGCAGGTGCGAGGTTTTTACAGCACCTGCGAAGCCGCAGATGTGGAAGTTTGATCGCAGGTGCGGAGACTGGGTCTCTAAGCGTTTTCCGCAGGTGCGCACCTGGGACCGTAGGTGCGCGTATGTGGCTGCAGGTGCGGAACCACTGGGCAGTTAGTATAAATTCCAGCCTTCGCGAATCTTTGGCACTTTCATCATATTTTTCAAGCGGGCTGATGCTTTTGGGAGCAAATTGAAGAGGGGTTTCGAGGGTCTTCTGTGGAGGTATGTTTCTTGGACGAAAAACTCGATTCTATGTTGTTATTTGACGGATTAGGCTTGGGATTAGTGGAATTTAATGGCATAAATTGGGGGTTTAGGGCTTAGGAAATTGAGACTTTTAATTAAGGAATTTAGGGGTCAATTGTGGTCGGATTTTGATGCATTTTATGTGTAGACTCGGGAAAGGATAATGATTCTTGTGATGCGATTTTTATAGAATTCCGATACATGGGCCCGAGGGCCAGGTTTTGCCAATTTCAGGAATTTTTGTTAAAATTAATAGTTTTCAAGTAGGCTTTTCTCCTTTAGCGTATATTGATGATATTAATCTGCTTTGGTTAGATTGGGAGTAGTCGGGAGCCGATTCGAGAGGCAAGAGCATCGCGGATTAGTATTTGTGCCGGTTTGAGGTAAGTAATGACTGTAAATCTTGTCTTGAGGGTATGAAACCCCGGACTTCGTGTTTTCTCACTATTTTTGGAGTGGAGCACATGCCGGATGACCAGTGTGTGGCGTGAACTGATTTTTCGATTTGGACTTGTTCCTTTCCGCGGCAACTATTGAGTTGCGTATTTACTTTAAATCATATGTTAAATCGTGTTTTAGAACTATTGCTATATTTGGGGCCTTGCGCCGACTTGTTTAGACCCCTTAGGGGCTTTTATTGCTATTTCCTTACTGTATTGACATATGATTTACATTGAGTCATATTATATTTAACTGTTTTCCAAACTCAGCCTTATTTACGCTATTTTGAGATATAAAATGATATTTTGGGCCGAGTACCCCGTTTTACTAATAGCCCGAATGGCTTACTGAGAGTTTCTGAGTGAGTAAGGCCGAGGGCCTGATTGTGAGGATATGAGATGCCACGAGGTGGATTGATACTAGTGCTTGGGATAAAGGATCCCCTCCGGAGTCTGTACACACCCCCAGGGAGCGCAGGTACCTACTGAGTGCGAGTGCCGAGTGCGGAGTGATTGGGAGGCATGAGTGACAGTGAGGTTGCCTGAGGGGCTGATACTGAGTGATTGTGAGGTATGCTGAGCAACTGATTCTGAGTGATGATTTGCCCGAGGGGAGATTTATGATAAATGTTTTGGCCCAAGGGGCTATTTATGATTTATTTCATTTTACACTAAACTCTTTGGGTATTTTCTGAAATTGTTGGAAAACACATTTTTCAAAGGATTTTACTGAAGTTGGCTTTTAAAGCATGTTGATTTAATGTATACACTGTTGGAAAGAAAGGTTGTACTTATTGTGAATGGATGATTTGATCTTATGTGTTTCTTACTGCTTAGACTTGATTTATTTTCATTACTACTGAGTTGGCATACTCATATTACTCCCTGCACCCCTGTGTGCAGATACAAGTGCTGGTAACGAGCGCTAGTTTTCTTCCTTCGTGTGGAGCCGGAATTGGTACTTCGAGGTAGTTGTTCAGTGTCCACATCATCTCTTTTCCCATTTTCTTGTTTTGTATTTAGTTCCTCGTTCCGAGTCTTGATGTATTATGATAGTATGGTTATTTTGTACGACTCGTAGATGCTCATGACGGTTGACTCCACGTTTTGGGGTAGTGTATAAACTGTTTTATTCATTTTTGTTGTTGTGAACTGCTTAAACGGAAGAATTTTTTGATATATCGAAACCGTTTTGGAAATTATGAAAATATTATGTCAGTATGTGATTGTTGGCTAGCCTAGTTCCATGTTAGGCTCCATCACGGCCGGCTTATGATTTGGGTCCGTGACAATAATACAAATTAGACGACTCTTAATGATTTTGGTAAGGATTCTTTGACCTTTATCTTCTTTTCCTTTATTTAGATTGAGTGATAGCGCTGGTCGAGATTAAGGAAAAAAATGTTCTATTCCAGTTTATTCCATTTCGCTGTTTGGACAAACTATCTTTCTTCAATTTTGTACTGCATCACGATCCCACCATAAAGCCTGGCCTTGGCTCTGCTAGATGCCCTCGTTGTCTTTCTCTCTTGAGTCTGACTTCTAAAAATTGCGAATGGGCTATTACCCCTGTTCTGCACGATGTCACTGTTGTGGTACGTATTCGTAGTAATTTAAGTTGTGTTTAATTGCACAAAATATTTTCTAACATCTTTATGAGTTACAAAATTGAACTTTATAGGAAATTTTGCTAACATTTAAATGGAAAATTAGGCTAGTCTTGGCTATGGTTTGTGGTGTCAACCAGAAACACTATTTTATATCATGTACTTATGAATATACTCCGTGAGTAGGAGAAACAAGGTATGAAGTAAAATATTTGTATAATACTTGCTACCTCTTTAGATGAAAGAGTTAAAGGTTGTAAATAGAGTTATCCAAGAATATCACTTATTGAGTACATAAGTGGCATGAAAACATAAATAAGGATTGTTAGTGGATTATTGATGTTTTCGTTATATATTTTTTTCAACTCGATTCTTCACGTGCCATGGGACATAACATATTTCATATGCGCACTAGTTAAATCTTTTGTTTTTCCTTAAACCAGTTAGTATTCGTAGCACTATTTGAAGTACACTTCAAATACATTTTATTTGAGCTTAAACGAGATGATTCTTGTCCTGCTCCGGTATGTAAAGGTCATCCCTTCTTTCTTTTTGGAATGATCTATACGAACGAACGAAACGAGAAAATGCACAACTTTCATGAAATACTCTATTCATAGAAATGCTAAAGATGTGTATATTATTATTCTTCCATGTGTCATATTATTCTATCATCTGTTCATGAGTCTCAGAAATATGTAAGTTGATAAAGTTTATTTCATGATATTAACCAGAAGCATAATGATCTATGACGTACCGAGAAATTTTATTAACGTAACTCATATGCATTTCATACATTTATATATGCACGTTGACCCATGAACAGATGGAATTATATATATATATATATATATATATATATATATATATATATATATATATGTAAATGGGATATCGGAAAGGTTATGGCGTTATATATGCACCACCACTTAATCAGCTGATATACGTTGATGATTTTTCCCACAGTGGCCGAGATGATATGATGGGATGCCCTCAGAGGCCCGATGATGTTATGAAACATGTACCTATGCACGACATGACATTCATATGCATATGCATGACACTATAATTATTTCACGATTGACTGAGCTATCCAGACTTACATGGTAAGTCCTTTACTCCACGTTTCTTCCATGTTCTTTATATGCTTATTTACATGCCTTACATTCTCAGTACATTATTCGTATTGACATCCTTTTGTTGGGGATACTACATTCATGCCTGCAGTTACAGATATTCAGTTTGACGAGACCTCATAGTAGACGAGATTGACTTCAGCGAAAGATTGGTAAGACTCCACCTCACCCGGGGTGCAGCCGAATCTATGAGTCATCGTGTTAGAAATTTTCTATAGACTTATGAGTAAGACGGTACCCTACCCCATTTGATGTCAAATAATCTTAGAGGCTTTGTAGATAGAGGTTCATTTTCTACAGTATATCAGAGGCCTTGACGGCCCATATGTATTCATGTTTTATGAAAAATAGTTTAGTGATACATTGTTTTCCACTTATAGTTATTCATTATGAGTAGTGGCCATGTTGTCCCATGGTAGTTACATAAGAAAAAAAAAAGTTACAGAGTGGTTAGCTCGGGCCAGTGCGGCACCGGGTGCCATCCACGCCTCCCCAGGTTTGGGGCGTGGCAGTTAGATTCGTTTGTTATGGTTCCACAGGGTGTGATAGGCTTTTAGCATTGTGTTGAGATTGCGGGGCGGTTCTCTTATTTGAGTCATTTTCCATGTTTGAGTACATTTGAATTATTGCGTATGGGTGCCTGGATTACAAGATTTGTGACTCTGGGTAGTATTGGTGTGGCATGTCAGTAGAGTAGTTGGTATTTGATAAGATGAATTCGTCGGATCTAGGACAGGTGCTATCAGATTTGATGGCGGTATATTTGGAAGAATAATATCGTATGTCGGTTTAGAAATTGGCTATAGCTCTTGTTGAATGAAAATGAGCTCCATGACTTGTTGATCTGATGAATGGGTATGAGTTTACGCATGTTTATTTCATAATTGAGAATGTACGAAGGTTTAAGAATGAGGTTTTGTTTAACATGAAGTTTATTACAGGAATTGGGCTATTTTCGGCAGCTACTGTGATTGGAGATTTTTCTTTGAGTATTTGAGTTATGCGGTATGTCATGTGATTACATCTTAGGTTATGGTTAGGAAATCTTGGTACAATTTGTTCACACTTATACAGTGTGCACATGCGAGATGCGGGTCTTATAAGAAATTCCGAATATTGGAAATTGGATTCTAAGGTTTACGCGCTAAGGTTGAATTAAGGATTTTCAGTTATATTGTGTTGTCAGGCTTATATAGATTAGGGTGACGTGGGAGCACCCCTGGGTATGTACATGGTAAGGTTACACAGTGATTTGATGGCTTAAGAACAACTCTGGGCAAGTTCCAGGACGAACGTATGTTTATGTGGGGGACGATGTAACGACCCGACCGATTGTTTTGAGCATTTGCACTTCGCTTGGTAGTTTACAGGCATGATTAGCTCCATATAATATATTATGGCTTGTTTGAATCGTCGATTTTGGTTTTCAGGTTATTCAAAATTGATTTGGAAAAATGATTCTCCACTAGGAAGCTTTAAATTGGAAGAGTTTACCAAGTTTGACTTTTTAGTATTTGACCTCATATTGGAGTTTTGATGGTTCCATTAGCTCAGTAGGGTGATTTTTGACTTAGGAGCGTGTTCGTATTGTGATTTAGAGGTATGCAGTTGAATTTGGCTTAAAATGTTGAAAGTTGGATTTTTTTGGAAAGTTTGACCAGGAGTGGACTTTTTGATATCAGATTTGGATTGTTGTTCCGCGAATTGGAATAGCTTCGTTATATCATTTTCTACTTGTGTGAAAAATTTAGGGCCATTCCGGGTTGGTTTGCTATGTTTTAGCTAGACTTATGGAAGTTGAAATGTTTAAAGTTCATCACGTTTGATTTGGGGTGTGATTTGTCGTTTCATTGTTGTTATGTGTGATTTGAGGCCTCGAGTAGGCCCGCGTTGTGTAATGGGACTTTTTGGCATGTTCAGATGGGGTCCCGAGGGGCTCGAGCGTATTTCAGATTTACTTCGGACAATTTCAAAGTTGCTTGATATTGCTGGTTTTCTAGTGTTTCAACTGTGCTTCACGATCTTGGATGGAGGAACGCATTTGTCACGACCCCGAATACGAAGCCGGCCGTGATGGCACCTATCGTGATACTAGGCGAGCCAATCCACCCGGAAAACAACATAAGGACTTTCCCTTAAATTCAAAACTATTCGATATTCCACAAAATTCTTCCGGTTAAGCAGTTTAAAGAAACAAAACGAATAAAATAGTTTATACACTGCCACAAAACCTTGAGTCAACCGTCATGAGAACATACAAACAATACCACGTACTACTATTTCCTTACTACAACCAGTTCTAGGAAATGATATCAAATAACAGGATAAGAAGGGAAGGAGGGCATGATGCGGATGCCAAACAGCTACCTCAAAATCCCGAACAAAACTCCAAGAGAATGTGAAAACAGCTAGCGCTCAGATCCAGCACCTGAATCTGTACACAAGGTGCAGGGAGTTATGTAAGTACGCCAACTCAGTAGTAATGAAATTAAATAATGTCTAAGGCAACGAAACACGTAAAATCAGTCATAAAATACACAGAGGATGAACTTCTTCTTTCAGAAAACACAAATATGATGCCTTACAACATTTAAAAATCAATCTTAGTAAAATATCATTTGAAATGTGCCTTCTCACAAATTCCATAGAAATCAAGGTAATTTAATATAGAAATGATAGAAATCATAGATAGCCTCTCGGGCAAAAACATATTTCATAAATTGCCCCTCGGGCATACCATCCCTCAGAATCAGTCACTTGGCATGCCTCACTGTCACTCTGTATCATCCCCACGGGAAGCCTCACAGTCACTCATGCCTTCCCATTAATTGTCATTTAGCAGTCGACACTCGCACTTAGTAGGTACCTACGCTCACTGGGGGTGTGTACAGACTGCGGAGGGGCTCCTACAGCCCAAGCGCTAATATCAAGCCATCTCGTGGCATAATCGCTCAGGATCTCGGCCTCTCACATATCATAACCAATGTAATATGATGTGGGGTGCAGTCCGATCCCATAGAATCCTCACAACATAGGCCCTAGACCACACTCAGTCAGAAATCTCTCAAAAAGCCACTCGGGCTATCAGCAAAACGGGGTACCCGACCCAAAATATCATTTTAGATCTCAAAATAGTGTAAATAAGACTGAGTTTCGAAATCAGTTATACATAATATGGCTGAGTGAAAATCCTAAGTCAACACAGTGAGGAATAGCAGTAAAAGTCCCTAAGGGGTCCATATACATGGCACGAGGCCCAAATGTGGCATTCCGCCCAAAACATAGTAATAATCTTTAAAACATGAAATATCATATGATTTAGAATCAAATACGAAACTCAGTAATTGCCACGGGATGGACCAAGTCATAATCCCCTATCAATGCACGCCACACACTCGTCATCCAGCATGTGCGCAACTCCGAAATAGTGAGAAAATACGAAGTCCGGGGTTTCATACCCTCAGGACAAGATTTACAGTCATTACTTACCTCAAACCGACCCAAATACTAATCCGGGATACTCTTGAATTGGTCCCGATTGCTCCGAATCTAACCAAAACCATATTAATATCATAAATATATGCTAAAGGGACAAAGCCCACTCGAAAATTATCAAATTTAACCAAAATTCTCGAAATTGGCAAAACCCGACCCCCAGGCCCACGTCTCGAATTTCTATAAAAATCAAATCACAAGAATCCTCATCCATTCCCGAGTCTATACATATAAAGTGCATCAAAATCCAATTTATACCAAGCCCTAAACCTCCAATTTATACCATTAAATTCCACTAATTCCATGCTTAATCCGTCAAATATCAACATTGAATCGAGTTTTAGGTCCAAGAAACATACCTCCACGGAAATCCCTTGAAATCCTTCTTCAATTTGCTCCCAAAAGCCTCAGCCCGTATGAAAATATGATGAAAATGCCTAAAATTTGCGAAGGGAAGTTCTTATATCCTCTGCCCAGCGAAAATCGCATCTGCGACCTTTTCCTCGCACCTGCGAACCCGCACTTGCGATCCTAGGTGCGCACCTGCGAATTCCACTTAACAGACCACTTCCGCACCTGCTCTCCACTTACCGCATCTGCGGACTCGCAGGTGCAGCCAAATTTCAACTTCTGTGGTTCCTTCCCAGCTCCCCCATTTTTGCACCTGCGATGGCCAACCCGCACCTGCAGTGACCGCACCTGCGTCCACCCGTCCGCATCTGCAGGATTACAGAACAGCAAACACCAGCAAACTCAAATGCCAAAAATCTCATCCGTCAACCATCTAAAGTCATCCCCGAGGCCTTCGGGACCTCAACAGATGGCACCCCCAAGTCCTATCTTATCACCCGAACTTAGGTGAACCCTTGGAATACCCAAAACCACATCAAAACGCCAAATAAATCCATAATTCGAGCCTAAGGATTTCTAACTTCCGAAATTCACCAATGATGCCGAAACCAACCAAAACACACCCGAATGACCTGAAAATTTGCACACACATCAAAATTGACACTACAAACCTATCCCAACTTTCGAAATTCCATTCCGACCCTGATAGCTAATTTCCACTGCCGACCGAAAATTGCCAAAAACTAAATTTCGCCAATTCAAGTCTAATTCTACTCCGGACCTCCGAATGACATTCCGAACACACTCCTAAGTCCCGAATCACCTAATGATGCTATCCGAGCCACCAAACCCTCATTCCGAGATCGTTAACTAATAGTCAATCTCCGGTTGACTTTTCTAACCATAAGGCCAACTTAAGAGACCAGCCGGGTCGTTACATCATTTACGATGGGTATTTTGGTCAGTGTAGTGGTTTGTTCTTCACGTTTGCGGTCCCTTGTTAGCGTTCCCGATGGGTTGAAGTTGTGTTCTTCGTTTCCACGTCCATGGCTAGCCGTTTGCATAGTGTGAGCGGAGGGTTGAGAGTGTTATTCATCACGTTTGCGAGGTTTTGGCCGCGAACTCATAGTGTAAAGTGAGGCAGTGTAGGTTTGTACTTCGTGAACGTGAGGATTCTACTTTGTTTGCGTAAGAGGATTCCTAGGCAGAAGTATAAAGTACTCTATTTCAGGGGTTTCGTCCATTTTTTTGCATTTTTGGATCTAAAGAGCTCGGATTGAGACGATTCTTGAAGAAATTTTTACCATGTGGACTGGGGTAAGTGTTCTCTACTCTTTTTTGATTTTATCATGAATCAATATTCATTTTCGGAATTTTATTGAGGGTTCCAAAAGAAAAATTTGGCGGATTTAGCCTAAAGTTTCATAAAAAGAATTTTTGAGTTTTGAACATCGATTCGGAGTCGGATTTGAGTAAAACAGTTTGGTTGGACTCGTAATTGAATGGATTGTCGGATTTTGTGAGTTTTTTCGGGTTCCGAGGTGCGATCCTAGGTTGGAATTTTTGGATGATTTTGGGTATTTGATTTAAGATTTAACATTTGTCGATGGATTTGTTTCCTCTAGCATTATTTGATGTATTTGAGTTGATTTTGGCTAGTTTTGATCCATTTGGAGGTTGATACGCACGAGATGGAACTTTTGGAGCATCGTTTGACTTGCTCAGTATCGGAATTGGCTTGTTCGGGATAAGTAACACTTCTAAACTTGGTGCTAAGAGTATGAAACCCCAAATTACATGTTATATGTTTGATGTTGAGGTCACGCATATGCTAGGTGACAGGTCTGTGGGAACTGAGTGATTGTGAGGACTGAGTGGCTATGAAGACTGAGTGACTGGGAGGACTGAGTGAATTGATACTCTAAGAGTATGCATATGGTTTTGTCACTGAGTTGCATCGCATTTGACATGCACACCTGACATACAAGCATAGAGAAGCATTTTTCTTCATGATGTATGATATCACGTCATTCATGAATTCTCACACATGTCAACATATGTGCATATCAATGTATTTTACACTAGCTATCTGGAAATAAAATGAAACATCATATTTATTGTAGAAAGGTTTTTGGGAAAAATTTCTGTTTTCAGATTTACTCATAATTTCAGCGATTTCGGTAAATGATTTCGGTTTTCACTGATATACTTGAAAAGTGGAACTATTTTTCGGGAAACTATGAATACGCTGAGCATTTTATCTCAGAATTACTTCTTTTATTACTCGCTTTACGTTGTTATGAATTGTTGGATATTGGTGTTGGGTCGAACTTTATTCCAACTCGTCAATACTTTCAACATAAGGTTAACTTTGTTACTTATTGAGTACATGAGGTCAGTTGTACTCATACTACACTTCTGCACCTTGTGTGCAGATGTTGGCTGCTGATGTTGATGTATTCGATGGGATCTGGATTTGAAGATGTACCTACATTCTGGTGGTAGTTTCCTCTTGTTCATGCTAGCCTTATGTTAATTAAAAACCGTTTATGTATATTTCGAACAGATGGTGTATTATTTCATACCAGCTTTGTAAATTCTAATCTTAGAAACTCATGATTTGTACTACCAGCCCTTGGGGCAATGTATAAGATTCATATATTTTCTTTCAATTAATTATCTTATTAGTTTCATTGAAATTTGATAGTTGTTAATTGACTTACCTAATTGTAATCCTTGATTAAACAAGTCTGAAAATTGAAAAATAAAGGGATTTCCTCCACCAAGTGCTATATCGAAGACTGTGAGTCGAGAACTTGAAGGCCAAAATTTGCTTGATTGTATAGAAAATTGTTGTGATTTGAGAGGTACTTTCTATGTGTAATTATCTACAAACGTGTAGCTCATACCCATATTTCATTTTACAACGCAATGCTTGTAACGCTGAGATTAGTGTTGTTGATATATATATATGTATGTATATATGTATGTATATTGTGATGCCTCGTCGAGTTGTGGATGTGTTGTTTGGGTGGTTTTGATGATTCGCTGACAGGTGGATAGGCCCAAATACAGAGGAAACTCTGCCGAAATTTCTGAAAAATTTGGGAGTTAGTCAGAATTTGGGAACTTGAGGTATGTGAGAAAAGAGATAATTATGTTAAGTGTTGGGGACAGAATCTACTTCTCATTCGAGGGTGAATGATTCTAAGCGGGTGAGAATGTAAGGCCACGAAAAATTTGGCTAAGGAATTGTCACGGCCTCAAACGTACTCAGGCCATGATGGCGCCTATCATGAAACTAGGCTAGCCAACTACTGAGAGTAACATACAAAATCGTTCGTTTAATATCACAAGTCAAAGTAATTCATTTAAGGTCCATGTTTTATAGATATAATTAACAGTAGTAATATCACAAAAATCAAATCTAACCACAACCCCAACACCCGAATACAACTATCATGAGCATCTAAAGAGATAAATACAATATCTAATAACAAGTATTAGTACAATCCGGAGAGTACTAGAAATTTACGAGCTAAGAAAGGAAAATAAGGCCAGCTGGGACGCCTAACAACTACCTCTATCCTCGAGCAAGCTCCGAGCAAAGGAGAAATCAGCTAACGCTCAGATCTGGTACCTGGTTCTGCACACAAAGGTGCAGGAAGTAACGTGAGTATGCCAACTCAGTGAGTAACCAAAGTAACTAAAGACTTGGGTGCAGTGACGAACATTTAAAAGTGTTAGTTTCACGAAAACATATGCCAGTGAAAACAAATAGAATAATCAAAAGACCACATTTATCAAATACTTTACAAACTCCAGTTCCCCTTCTAACTCGCATAAAACTTTAACTCAACGTCTATTAAAGAGACCCAATGCAAAATGAGTGAAAAACAATGATCTCACAATTTATAGCTTCTCGGGCACAATCACTCATACGTAAGATCTCTTAGTCACTCGTGACTCCTCTATCAGTACTCAATGCTCACACTCAGTACTCTCACTCAACAGGTACCATGTATCCACACAAACCGAGCGACGTGCAGCCCGATCCACATAACACATGATGTGGCGTGCAACCCGATCCAAATATATATATATATATATATATATATATATATATATATATATATATATATATATATATATATATATATATATATATATATATATGCTGCGGCGTGCAACCCGATCCAAATAATAGTCGACTGCGCTCACTAGGGTGTACTGAATCCTGGAGGGGCTCCTACAGCCCAAGCGCGATATTGCTGTGGCGTGCAGCCCGATCCAATATATATATATATATATATATGTATATATATATATATATTATATATGTGTGTATATATATATATATATATTATATATGTATATATATATGATGTGGCGTGCAACCCGATCCATATAATATCTATACATGCTGCGGCCTGCAGCCCGATCCATAACTATCCTCACAAACTCGACTCTCGACCTCACTCACTCATCCTCTCAAGCCACTTGGGCAACTCATCTCAACATCACGGGACCCAGTCCCAAATACCTCACAATATTCTAAAACATTGTGATAATAGTGAAATAGCAACAAGTAAAAACATGACTGAGTTCACAAATTTTCTATCAAAAATAGTGTGAGAATAGTGTAAAAATACCCCTGGGGGTCTAAACAGATTGGCAGAAGGCTCCAAACGTGGCATACCGCCCATAATATCATAGAAACCTAAAAAATATAGGACATTTTATGATTTCAAATCAAATACGCGGCATAATAGTCATCACGGGACGGACCAAGTCACAATCCCTACCGGTGCACGCTCACATGCTCTTCACCCAGCACGCGTGTCACCTCATTTACTAAAACAAAGTGAAATACCGGTGTTTCATACCCTCATGTCTAGAGTTACAATCGTTACTTACCTCAAACTGGGCCAAAAACTACTTCGCAATGCTCTTGCCCCTCGAATCGGCTCCCAAATGCTCTGAGTCTATCAAAATCAGACTAATAACATCAAAATATTCTAGGAAGAATAAACCCATTTGAATTGGGCACAAATCCTGAAATTGGCAAAAANTAAAAAGCATCAAAATCCGACTACAATTGACCCCTCAATTCCTAAATTTTAAGTATCAACTTCCCAAGCCCTAAACCCCCAATTTATGTCACTAAATTCCAATAAATCCAAGCTTAATCCGTCAAATATCAACATAGAATCGAGTTTTAGGTCTAAGAAACTTACCTCAACAGAAATCCTTTGAAATCCCACTTCAATTTGCTCCCAAAAGCCTCAGCCTGCATGTAATTATGATGAAAGTGCCAAAAATTCGCGAAGACAGTTATTTATACTTCCTACCCAGTGAAACCACATCTGCGGCCTTTTCCCCACACTTGGGACCCCCATCTGACCGACTACTTCTGCACCTGCGTTCCACCTTCCGCATCTGCGGCTCGCAGGTGCGACCCAAACTTCCGCTTTTGCGGTTCCTTCCCAGCTACCCCAATCTCGCTCCTGCGTATGCTGGCCCTGCACCTACTGCATCGCACCTGCGGCTACCCTTCCGCAGGTGCGGCCACACTAGAAAAATGGCACCAACAGCTTCTTCTGCTGTATTTTCCAACTTCAATCCTTCAGATGACTATCCGAAACCATCCCTTGCCCCTCGGGACCCCAACCAAAAACACAAACAAGTCCCATAACCTTATTCAAACTTCGTCGAGCCTTCAAAACACCCAAAACAACGCTAAAATACCAAGATCATATCGTATTCAAGCCTATGAACTTTGAGATTTCTAAATTTCGCTAATGATGCCGAAACCAACCAAAATAGGTCCGAATGACCTGAAAATTTGCACAAACGTCTAAAATGACACTACCAACCTGCTCCAACTTTTGGAATTCCATTCCGACCCCGATAACTAATTTTTCATTGCCGACCGAAAATCGCCAAAAACTCAACTTCGCCAATTCAAGCCTAATTCTACACCGGACATCAAAACCACATTCCGAACAAACTCCTAAGTCCCAAATCACCTAATGAAGCTATTCGAAGCATAAAATATATATTCCGAGGTTGTTTACCAATAAGTCAACTCCTAGTTGACTTTCCCAACTATTAAGCCAATTTAAGAGACTAAGTTTCTCAGTTCTCACCACGACCACTCCGAACCTGAACAAACCAACTCAACATGACAAAATTAGGCTAAACAACACACAATAAAGCAGAAATAGGGGAATTGGGGCTAATCTCATGGAACGACCGGCCGGGTCGTTACAGGAATTTAAGGTTTCATGGTGCCATGGTAGGCTAAAGTGTTTGAAAATTGTCTAAAGCGAGCCGCGATATGGAATTTTTGAGTTGTACAATGCATTGGGGAGTTATAGGTAAAAGTTTGCAGAAATGGCCTTTTTGCGGTCCATTGTGAGACCGCGGATTCACTTCACGGACCGCATATCCGTCGCGGAGTGAAGCAAATAATTGTAAATTTTGAACCACCATTCTATGGGACACGAAATAATTCTGTTCTCCTATGCGATCGCGTAGGGATTCCTGCAATCGCATAGCCTTAGCAGAGAGGGCTGGGTAAGTTTTTCTATGCGATCACGGAATGGAGGATGCCATCACGTGAGAGGGGAGCCTTGGGTCTTCACGAACGCGTGGCCTTGTTTGCATTCGCGTAAAGGAGAGTGAGCTGGTGAGGAGTGGAATGATTTGTGCTATGCGGTCGTGTGGGAAGGGATGCGATCGCGTGAGTTGTGAATGCAATTTTTTGCGATCGCGTGGGCTGTTCCGCGATCATGTAAGGTAAGTTGAGAGGCCGTTTTTTGTTGTGTTTCGCAATCGCGTGGATTTTTCTGTGATCACGATGAGGGGAGCGCCTGAGAAGTGTATTTAAAAATCCATCTTCACGATTTTTAGCCCATTTTTTTCACCATTTTTGGGCGGATTCGAAGCTCTTGGTAGAGTTTAAAGAGGTAATCAAAGGAGGAACACTTGGAGGTAAGATTTTTGACTTCATAACTCGATTCTATGTTGTTTTCTAAGTAAATAAACCTAAAATTAGTTGGATTTAAACCCAAAATTTGGGGAAGTTAGGGCATGAGAAATTGAGTCTTTAATTGAGTATTGAAAGGGGATATTGTGGTCCGATTTTTATATTATTGGTATTTATAGACTCGGGAAAGAAAGAGGATTCTTGTGATGCGATTTTTATAAAATTCCGAGACGTGGGCTCGGGGGCCAGGTTTGACCAATTTCGAGAATTTTTTTTCAATTTGATATTTTTCGAATGGGTTTCGTCTTTATAGAATATTTTGATTTTATTAATATGACTTTTGTTAGATTCGGAGCAATCGGGAGCCGATTCGAGAGGCAAGAGCATCACAGATTAGTATTTGGGCCGGTTTGAGGTACGTAATGACTGTAAATCTTGTCCTGAGGGTATGAAAGACTTCGTATTTTCTCACTATTTTCGGAGTGGCTCACATGCCGGTTGACGATTGTGTGGCGTGCACTGATTGTGGATTTGGACTTGGTCCTTCCCATGGAAACTATTGAGTTGCGTATTTACTTTTAAATCGTATGTTAACTCGTGTTTAAACACTATTGTTATATTTGGATTGTAAGCCATGTTTGGGGCCTTGTGCTGACTTGTTTAGACCCCTTGGGAGATTTTACTATTTTTCCTCACTGTGTTGACTTATGATTTACCCTCAGTCATATTATGTTTAATTGATTTCGAAACTCAGCCTTATTTACATTATTTTGAGATATAAAATGATGTTTTGGGTCGAGTACCCCATTTTTCTAATAGCCCGAGGGGATTTTTGAGGGTTTTTGATTGAGCGAGGCCGAGGGCCTGATTGTGAGGATATTATATGCCACGAGGTTGCTTGATATTAGGGCTTGTGCTGAAGGAGCCTCTCCGAAGTCTGTACATACCCCCAGTGAGCGCAGGTACCTATTGAGTGTGAGTGTCGAGTGCCGAATGCCGAGTGACGAGTGATTGGGAGGTATGAGTGACTGTGAGGTTGTCAAATGGGCTGATTATGAGTGACTGTGAGGTATGCCCGAGGGGATGATTCTGAGTGATGTTACGCTTGAGGGGCAGTTTCCGATACATGTTTTGCCCGAGGGGCTACTTACAATTTTACCACTTTCACTCTGAACTTATGAAATTTGCTTTACCTAAGAGACTTTTTATGATTTTTATCATTTTTACACTAATATTCTTGAAAGTTATGTTGAAACTGTTGGCAACCCAAAGGATTTTTTTTACTGAAATCGGCTTTTAAGCGTGATGATTTAACGTATACACTGTTGGAATGAAAGACTGTGCTTATTGTGAAAGGATGATTTTACTTTATGTGTTTCTTACTGCTCAGACCTAATTTATTTACTGAGTTGGCATACTCACATTACTCCCTGTATTGTGTGAAGATCCAGGTGCTAGGGCAGAGTGAGCTGTGTATATGTACTAGAGATTTCTCTGAGATTTTACGAGGTAGCTGCACGCGTCCGCAACCCTGCTCTCTCTCCTGCTTACTATTATAGAGTTTATTTTTTAGAGTTGTATATTTTCTATAGATGCTCATGACTAGTGATTCCGGATCTCGGGATTGTATTTAATATTCAGTGTAGCTTTATCTGTTTTAAAATGTTTAAACGAAACCTTTATGGGTTATCAATTTAATAATGATATAAATGAAAGATTATTTACGATTTGAGAGTGGATTTGGCTGGCCTAGTTCCACGATATCCGCCATCATGACTGGCTTAGATTTGGGATAGTGACAAGTTGGTATCAGAGAGTTAGGTTACACAGGATTCACCGGTCATGAGCAGGTTTAGTAGAGTCTTGCGGATCGGTACGGAGACGTCCGTACTTATTTTTGAGAGGCTACAGAACCCTTAGGAAAATCTCACATTCTTGAATTCTTGTCGTGCAAATCCATTTTATTTAGCCAAAAGCGTAACTCTTTGAATTCCTTTCATGTATTTGTATGCGCACGTGAGCGCGTGGTATCAACTGTGTGTCACCGGCTCGTGACTTCCATGGATGAGATATGATTTTATCATGTTGATAATGGGCCATTCTGGAGGACATGAGGCCGAGTTCATTCTCTGGCTTGAGTGCTAAGATTTCGATTGTGTGAGCCATGTATTTGGGGACTTATATGTCCGTTGATGTCCTTATTGACTCTATGTGGTTAGTGTGATATGAGGGTGAGATGTGTTCATACTATTTGATTGTGACAATAGGATTGGCTGGATATGTGGAACGAACTATTGGGTGTTTGAGTTCTGTCTCGAGTTGGAATATGACTTCGAGTTGTGAGTACATTGGAAGACCACTTATGTTGTTTAGTTTTGGAGTGAAGAGGATCTTTCTGTTGTGTTATGAGATCTTGGTGATTTCTTTTGAGCTGACCAATGCCCCAACAATGTTCAGTATTTGATTAACGATGTATTTCAACCGTGTTAGCACTCATTTGTTATTATATTCATTGATGGCATCCTGGTGTACTCATGTAGCCAGGAGGAGCATACCCAGCATTTGAGGAGGGTATTATAAAGATTGATGGAGGAGAAGGTTTATGCAAGGTTCTCCAAGTGTGAATTTTTGGCTTAGTTCAGTAGCACTTGGGGCACGTGGCGTCCAATGAGGGTATTCAGGTGTCAGACGAGTGTGGAGAGAGCTTCTAGAAGCTCAAGATTTCTTTGACCACCGCTCCAGTGTTAGTTCTGCCATCAACTTCAGATTCTTATACCGCGTATTGTGATGCCTCGAAGGTAGGCGTTGTTTGTGTTTAGATGCAGAAGGATAAAGTGATTGCGTAATAGCTATGAGTTTCGAAAGGGTATATAGAGAGATCACTTTGAGGCTAAGCAGGCGGGGCTATTTCCCGCGGAGTGTCCTGATGTTGTGTGATCCTTATGTTGTTTTGTAGCAAGTTCTCTTTTACCACTAATTGATATATGTTGCAATTTGAGTTTAGATGACTTGTGGGAGTTAGCACGGCTATTGCAATGGTGAATGTGAGGTTCGAGATGATTTGGGATGTTTAATGGTTTGAGTTATATATGAGCTTATGAAGGATTTAGTTGAATCCCATTGCGGTATTGTGGCAGTGATAACGTATGGGCATTGTGAGTTATTATTTGTTTTGATCTATGTCTTTGAGCCAAGTGGGGGAGTCTGCTAATGATTAGTTAGTTGCCCGATTATGTGTCGTATTGATTTCAGTTTGGGGTATTCTAGTGGATCAGTTATGACATGCAGAGGTGGGGTTTGAGAATGACTCGAATAATGGAAATTTCTGGATACAGGTTAGTATTATACTATATGAGGATATGAGTCCTATTGCATGATTGAGTTGTTATTTGTAAAGGAAGTAGTGTGTGTAAAGTAGGAATTTGCTTGGTTGCCTAGGGGTGTGGGTTAATCCCTTGGGTGTTGGTGTGTTAATGGGGTACATGTCGTTCGATTTGCTTGATTAGTTTAATTGAGAATTTGCATAGAGTGGGTGACTCTTGAGAATGATTCTGATGGATTCAGGGTTTATATATCATTGTGGATTGTACATTCTGGTATCATGAATGGGAAGGATAGTTCAAATTCATCATAAGTTTCTTTAGAGTAAGTATTTGAGATGTGGTACTTTAGGGCACTTGAGAGATGTTCAGCGATTTATGAACCTTAGGGCGATGTAGTTCTGTGCTAGGGTCTCGCGTGGTGATTTATGGTTGAGGATTTTGGTACTATGGAAGGGAGAAAGAATCAATAGGAAGGTAATTTAGAAGGAACTCGAAGAAATAGGATAACTTGGTAGTGGATTGGGTCAGCATGGTAATGTGGTAAGATCGGTCCTTTGGGTGCTTATGATGGTAAGGTTCTACGTGTGATTCGTGGCAATACTTTTAGGTCTTTGCGACCTGCGCAACTTAGTTGAGTTAAAGGGATTCAGTCCTGACGATTTGGTTAAGTTCAAATTGGTTTTTGAGAGTTCTAGATGGTCTCTACCGTAGTTTGAGATGCATATTTTCTACTGGTGTGTGGAGCATGTGGCATAATGGGTGCGATATGTGGTGTAGTATTGAGATTGCGGGTGCTAGGTCACGATGCGATTTGAAAGAAAGTTTCTAAATTCTTAGGTGGCATGGATGATCTTAGATGATCAGGTAGATGGCTTTACTTTTAGAAATGGCTCGAAGAAGGTATGAGTTTCAGAAAAGGCACTGTGTTTTGATTTGTGGATACTTCATTGGTGTGGCGGTACGCTCCTTGTTGGTCGGCTGCGGGTATTCAAATTTGGCCTTGTAACACATACGGATTGTAGGGGTATCCCTCGTGGTATGATTGTGTACTGGGGAAGTATTAGACATTTAGGTGATGGCGTTGAGATTGGATATGGTGATTTGTGTGCTCGGAGGGTTTTGAGTCTGGGGAATCGAATGACGAGATGATTTCACAGTTGAGGGCTGTAGAGACGTAACCAAGGTTAGCCAGGGGTTAGTGTGTTGTGATTCAGTCATTATGAACCTTCGGAGGTTCATTTTTCTATTGTGTATGACTAGAGTTAATTTAGGGTTCATTGGTAGGCCCAATATGGGTGTGTGTTCTGCACCGGGTCGGAATTGTTGGCTTCGAATTTCTACTGTTGAGGGATGTACCATTCGATTGTCATTGAGTTTATTCGTGTTCTGGAGTGATGTATGAGTTACCCTCCGGTGTTGCGAGAAGTTATGATCGTTGTTTATAGGTACATATGGTGCGGCTCTAATTGGTATTTATAGCTAGATTTGAGTAAGGTAAGTAATTGGGTATTGCGGTATTGAGACGTATTGCTTATGTTCTTGCGGGTTCGTGTGACATGTTATAGTTTGATTCCCCGTGGTTAGGGCAACACACTTTGAGTACTTGATGTCGAGTTGCACATGGTTATCGATTTCGAGCAAGGTGACTTGAAGTAATTTATGTGGACCAACCTGTGAATGGGATCACCCATTGTAGCAGACTTATGTGGAGGTATGATCCTTGGAGTCAGATTCGTGTGTTTTGATTTTTTGATGAGTGTCAGGCTCTTAGCATGGTGTTGTGACGGTAATTGTTAATGGTGGGATGGTCCTCTCGTGTGAATCTTTTATATAATTTGATTACATTGGGATGTTGCTATTGAGTGCACGAGTTGCACACTCATGGCTTTGAATTGTATTGATGTGTTATGTCATCAGAGTGGTCGTGTTGGATGAGAAGATGTCTTTGGACCTAGAATGAATACTATCATAATTGTCTACATCATAGTTGGAAGGATAAATATCAGGAGTCGGCTTAGAAATCTGCTATAATTCCTATTTGGGAAGGGGGAGCTTCATGTCTGACTGATCAGACGAGTGGTTGCTATTTTCTACGTGTTTCTTTCACCATCGGCACCTTCTGAGAGTGTTAAAACGACTTTGCTTGATAAGAGGTTATTTACAGGTATTGGGTTGTTTTGAGCATCTATTATGATTAGGAATTATTGCTATGAATATTTTATTCATGCGATATATTATGTGATTGCATCTGGGGTTACGTATATGTCTTGATTCAGCGTGTTCAGACTTATTCAGTTTATAGTTGTGGAATTTTGATCTTGTAATTATTTCAGAAGTGGGAACTTGGTTCTAAGGTTTATAGGTCAGGTTGGATTTCGAAATTTCAACTATGTTGTGTTATTGGACCTATATGGGATAGGGTGACGTGGGATCACCCCCGGGTATGTGCATGGTGAGATTACGCGGAAATTTGTTGACATTGGAGAACAACTCTTGGCACGTTCGAGGACAAACGTATGTTTAAGTAGGGGAGGATGTAACGACCCGGCCGGTCGTTCCGAGAGTAATAGACCCGTTTCCCCCGTTTCTACTTCATTATAACGGCTCGGGTTCGGAGCGATTTTTGGAGAGAAATGAGACACTTAGTCTCTTAAATTGGCTGAATAGTTGGAAAAGTCAACTGGGAGTTGGCTTATTGGTAAACGACCTCAAAATGTAGATTTTATGGTTCAGATAGCTTCGTTAGGTCATTTGGGACTTAGGAGTGTGTTCAGAATGTGGTTTTGATATCTGGTGCAGAATTAGGCTTGAATTGGCGATTTTTGGTCGGCAGTGGAAAATAGGCTATAGGGGTCGGAACGGCATTCCGAAAGTTGGAGCAGGTTCGAGGTGTAATTTTGGGTATGTGTACAAATTTTCAGGTCAATCGAAAGTGTTTTGGATGTTTTCGGCATCTTTGGTGAAATTCAGAAGTTTCAAAGTTCATAGGCTTGAATATGAGGTGAATTTGATGTTTTTTCTTTTTTTTTTTGGTGTTTCGAAGGCTCGACTAAGTTTTAATAAGGTTATAGGATTTTTTGGTATTATTAGTTTAGGTCCCGAGGGCCTCGGGTGAGTTTCGGGTGGTTAACAGATCAATTTTTGGTCTCGAGTGATGGCATATTTTTCTGGTGTTTTTGTTTTGGTTTTCTCCTATGCGATCGCGTAGGGATTCCTGCGATCACATAGGCTTAGCAAAGGGGGCTGGGTAAGTTGTTCTATGCGATCGTGGAATGGAGGATGCGATCGTGTGAGAGGGGAGCCTTGGGTCTTCGCGAACACATGGACTTGTTTGCGTTCGTGTAAAGGAGAGTGAGATGGTGAGGAGTGGAAGGATTTGTGCAATGCGGTCGCGTGGGAAGGGCTGCGATCATGTGAGTTGTGAATGCAGTGTTTCGCGATCGTGTGGCCTGTTCTGCTATCACGTAGGGTAAGTTATGGGGCCGTGTTTTGTTGTGTTTCACGATCGCGTGGCTTTTTCCGCGATCACGATGAGGGGAGCGCTTGGGCAGCGTATTTAAAAGCCATCTTCACGAGTTGTAGCCCATTTTTATCACCATATTTGGGCGGATACGAAGCTGTTGGGAGAGTTTAAAGAAGGAATCAAAGGAGGAACACTTGGAAGTAAGATTTTTGACTTCATAGCTCGATTCTATATTGTTTTCTAAGTAATTAAACCTGAAATTAGTTGGATTTAAACCCAAAATTTGGGGTAGTTAGGGCATGAGAAATAGGGACTTTAATTGAGTAATTGAAGGGGCTATTGTGGTCCGATTTTAATGTTCTTGTTATGTATAGACTCAGGAAAGAATGAGGATTCTTGTGATGCAATTTTTATAGAATTCCAAGACGTGGGCCCGAGGGCCGGATTTGGCTAATTTCAGGAATTTTGGGTAAATTTGATATTTTTCGAATGCGTTTCGTCTTCCTAGAATATTGATGTTATTAATATGGTTTTGGTTAGATTCGGAGCAATCAGGAGCCGATTCGAGAGGCAAGAGCATCGCAGATTAGTATTTGGGCCGGTTTGAGGTAAATAATGACTGTAAATCTTGTCCTGAAGGTATGAAACCCCGGACTTCGTATTTTCTCACTATTTTTGGAGTGGCTCACATGCCGGATGACGTGTGTGTGGCGTGCACTGATTGTGGATTTGGACTTGATCCTTCCCCTGGCAACTATTGAGTTGCGTATTTACTTTTAAATCATATATTAAATCGTGTTTAAAGACTATTGTTATATTTGAGCTCTAAGCCATGTTTGGGGCCTTGTGTCGACTTTTTAGACCCCTTGGAGGATTTTATTATTTTTCCTCACTATGTTGACTTATGATTTACACTCTGTCATATTATCTTTAACTGATTTCGAAACTCAGCGTTATTTACACTATTTTGAGATATAAAATGATGTTTTGGGTCGAGTACCCCATTTTACTAATAGCCCGAGGGGATTTTTGAGAGTTTTTCATTGAGTGAGGCCGAGGGCCTGATTGTGAGGATATGATATGCCACAAGGTGGCTTGATATTAGTGCTTGGGCTGAAGAAGCACCTCCAGAGTCTGTACACACCCCCAATAAGCACAGGTACCTACTGAGTGCGAGTGCCGAGTGACGAGTGATTTGGAGGTATGAGTGACTGAGGTTGCCCGAGGGGATGATTATGAGTGACTGTGAGGTATGCCCGAGGGGCTGATTCTGAGTGGCGTTACTCCTGAGGAGCAGTTTCTGATACGTGTCTTGCCCGAGGGGCTACTTATGATTTTACTACTTTCACTCTGAACTTATGAAATATGTTTTGCCCGAGAGTCTTTTTATGATTTTTATCATTTTTACACTAAAATTCTTGAAATTTAGGTTGTAACTGTTGGAAAGTATATTCCCAAATGATTTTTACTGAAATCGGGTTTTAAGCGTGATGATTTAACGTATACACTGTTGGAAAGAAAGACTGTGCTTATTGTGAAATGATGATTTGACTTTTATGAGTTTCTTACTACTCAGACTTGATTTATTTTCATTATTACTTAATTGGCATCCTCACATTACTCCATGCACATTGTGTGCAGATCCAGGTGTTAGGGCAGAGTGAGTTGTGTATCTGTACCAGAGACTTTTCGGATATTTTGCGAGGTAGCTGCACGCGTCCACAGCCTGCTGTCTCTCCTGCTTACTGTTATAGAGTTTATTTTCCAGAGGTGTATATTTTCTGTTGATGCTCATGACCAGTGACTCCGGGATCTTGGGATTGTATTTAATATTCGGTATAGCTTTATTTGTTTTAAAATGTTTAAACGAAACCTTTCTGGGTTATCAGTTTAGTAATGATATAAATAAAAGATTATTTACGATTTGAGTGTGGATTTGGCTGGCCTAGTTCCACGATAAGCGCCATCACGACTGCTTTAGATTTGGGGTCGTGACAATAATTGACTTCCGGGATCATTTTTGGAAATTTTCATATCCTATCATATCCTATCATATTTTGATATAAGGCCTTGGGGAGTCATTTTTTTCACGACCCAAACTCCCAACCTTAGAGGTCGTGATGGCGCCTAACACCACACTTGCTAGGTAAGCCAATGTTAGAACTCGAATAATTTATTACTTAAGCATAAATAAATAACTTCCAAAGGAACCTAATTAGGATAATTTACCAATAACAATAAAACAAAATAATAATAATAATAACCAACTAATTATGACGAACCACGAACTAATTAGATAAATAAATCTAAGACTACCCCAGGGTCTGGTGTCATAATCCACAAACGTCTAAAGAATACTACAAATAATGTCTGAAAGAAATAGTGTACTGTTCTGAATCATATAAAAACAGTGTATGTAAAAATAAGAGAACACTCTTGGATATCTACGAACGCCGACAGATGTACCTCGTATCTTCAAACGAAATCGGTTAGTCGTCCTTGAATCCTCTACTGCTGAATGGTACCTGGATCTGTGCAAAAAGAGCACAAAGTGTAGTATCAGTACAACCGACCCCATGTACTGAGTAAATGCCGAGCCTAACCTCGGCGAAGTAGTGATGAGGCTAAGTCGGGCTTCAACAATATAATCTTTAACAACGATCAATAATGAGCAAGAAAGAAATCTAAACAAATAGATAATTAAGTGTTGCAACCAAATAAATAAAATAACTCAGCTATAACAAATTCTCGAACATCACTTCAGAGTTCCAAGCTTTAAATTTGATTCACAATAGTACTAAAATATTTAAAGAGTAGTAAAATAAACATTTTAGCTTTTCAAAACTTTGATTTTCTTTTTCTTGAAAAATCAGTAAAATATAAATGTAAATATCCTCCCTTATCACTGTCATATATTTATATATTTTCCTGTCCACCCTTATCGCAGTCATATATATTTATTTCTCCTGTCCACCCTTATCACAATCATATATTTATTTATTTCTCCTGTCCACCCTTATCACAATCATATATATTTCTCCTGTCCACCTCTGTTGCCTCAAATTTAGATCTTTCTGTTTGAATAAGTACTGGAGGCTGCGATGGTCAGTAAAAATCTCACATGGCACACCATAAAGATAATGCCTCCAAATTTTCAAAGCAAGAACAATATCCTCCAACTCTAAGTCATGAACAAGGTAATTCTTCTCATGGACTTTCCACTGACGAGACGCATACGCAATCACCCTGCCGTCCTGCATCTACACCGCTCCAAGGACAACTCTAGAAGCATCACAATACACCGTGAAAGAACCCGAATTTGATGGTAACACCAACACCGGTGCTGAAGTCAAGGCTGTCTTGAGCTTCTGAAAGCTCACCTCGCACTCCTCTGGCCATTTAAATGAGGCACCTTTCTGAGTCAATTTAGTCATTGGGGATGCTATGGATGAAAACCCCTCCACAAAACGACGGTAGTAACCGGCCAAACCCAAGAAACTCCTAATCTCCGTGGCTGTGGTAGGTCTAGGCCATTTCTTGACTGCCTCTATCTTCTTAGGATCAACCTGAATGCCCTCAGCTAATACGATGTGACACAAAAAGGCTACTGTATCTAACCCAAAACGCACATTTAGAAAACATGGCATACAACTGATTATCCCTAAAATTCTGGAGTGTTATACCGAGATGTTGCTCATTCTCTTCCCGACTACGGGAGTATATAAGAATGTCATCAATGAACACGATCACAAAAGATTCAAGATGTGGCTTGAAAACCTGATTCATTTAGTCCATAAAGGCTGCTGGAGTATTAGTCGGCCCAATAGACAGAACGAAAAATTCATAGTGCCCATACCTCGTATGAAAAGCTGTCTTAGGGATATCAGACGCTCTAATCTTCAGCTGATGGTAGCCTGACCTCAAATCAATTTTCAAAAATACTCGAGCACCCTGAAGCTAATCAAATAGGTCATCAATCCTCGGAAATGGGTATTCATTCTTAATGGTAACTTTATTCAGTTGCCTGTAGTCTATGCACATTCTCATTGACCCATCTTTCTTCTTTACAAACAGAACCGGTGCACCCCAAGGCGAGACACTAGGTCTTATGAAACCTTTATCTAGCTAATCTTGTAACTGTTATTTCAATTCTTTCAATTCTGGTGGGGCCATCCGATATGGAGGAATAGAAATGGGCTGAGTGCCCTACATCAATACAAAAATCAATATCCCTGTCGGGCGGCATACCCGGCAGGTTTGCAGGAAAACCTCGAGGAATTCACGCACGATAGGAACTAACTCTATAGAAGAAACCTCAGCATCAGAATCACGAATAAGAGTTAAATAAACCAAATACCCTTTCTCCACCAAGCGACGAGCCTTGGCATATGATATTACCTGGCTGGGAGAACGACTAGGAGTTCCTTTCCATTCTAATCGAGGCAATCTCGGTAAAGTTAAAGTAACTATCTTGGTATGACAGTCCAAAATGGCATAATAGGGCGACAACCAATCCACCCCCAGTATAATATCAAAGTCAACCATGTCTAGAAGCAAAAGATCAACACTAGTTTCAAGGCCTTCGATCACTACCACGCACGGACAATATACTCGATCTACGACAATAGCATCCCCCACCGGTGTAGGCACATAAATAGGAACACTCAAGGGATCACATGGCACATTCAAATACGAGGCAAAATAGGATGAAACATATGAATAAGTAGACCCTGGATCAAACAAAACAGAAGCAGCTCTATAACAAACTGATACGATACCTGTAATAACAGTATCGGAGGATTCTGCCTCAGGCCTAGCTGGAAAAGTATATAGTCGGGGCTGAGCCCCACACCCTGAACCACACCTCTGGGAGGGCCTCCACTTCTAGCAGGCTGACCTCCACCTCTAGCTATCCGTCCTCCACCTCCAACATTCTGGCCTCTACCTCTGACTGCCTGACCCCTACCCCTTACGGGCTGGGAAGGTGGTACTACAACTGGTGCCGGAACTATGGCACGAGAATCTTGATACTGAAAGTGATTGCCTGCATAATTTGGAGAAGTCCTCCGAACATGCCCAATTTCACCACACTCGAAACATCCCTCCTGATAAGTATGCTGACCACGATGAATACTCTGCAAAGGGGGTGCTCTAATAGGAGCTGAAGGAGCACTATAGACTGGCTGAGCAGAAGGAGGTACATAAGAACTACGACCCCCCAGAATTACCTTGCGTAACCTATAGCGCTGAGTGGAATGTCCTAGATGAATGGCCTCTGCTAAATGAAGTCCCGCCTCCAGATGAGGCACGATTGAAAACACCGTAATGGCGAGGTCTCTTGTCGGACCCCTGACCTCCCATACCAATAACTGACTCAACCCTCCTAGCTATATTAGCTGCATCCTGAAGAGAAATCTCAGACCCTGTCTCCTTGGCCATCTGCAACCTGATGGGCTGTGCAAGGCCATCAATAAAACGTCTGACCCTCTCCCTCTCTGTGGGAAATATAAGAATAGCATGTCTTGCCAGATACACAAAACGAGTCTCATACTGAGATACAGTCATGCTGCCCTGTTGTAGTCGCTCAAACTGACGACGCTTATCCTCTCGAGTAGTGACCGGTAAGAACTTCTCCAAAAAGAGATGAGATAACTGATCCTAAGTCAGAACAGGTGATCTGGGTGGCTTAGTTAACAAATAATCTCTCCACCATTGCTTAGCAGAACCAGTCATCTGAAAAGCTGCAAAGTCGACCCCATTGGTCTCTAGAATACCAATATTACTCAACACCTCATGACATCTATCTAGATATTCCTGTGGATCCTCCAAAGTAGCACCACTGAAATGGACGGGGAATAGCTTAATGAACTTGTCAAGTCTCCACAAAGCATCTGATTGACATGGCTTCCCCATTAGCGTGCGGTACTGCTGCAACTGGCTGAATTACCCCGACGGTATTGATCACTGGAGTCTGAACCTGAGGAGTAGTCTGAACAGGAGTATGGGTAGTAGGAGTCAGGACCCCTCCTCCAGCCTGAGATACGACTGCTACAACAGGAAGGTGCCAGCCTGGGCCACACTCTCCATAAGGCCCACTAAACGGACCAAAGCATCATGCAGAACTGGGGTAACAATAAACCCCTCGGGAACCTGAGCTGGTCCAGCGGGAACAGTATGAGCTGAAACTCCGTCATCAATCTCAATCTGGGGTCCCGCAGCTGTGGCTGCTGCCTGAGCAACGGACTGAGTCCTGCCCCTGCCTCGGCCTCTGCCTCTAGTAGGAGCTACTGTTGCTGGAGATCCAGAATTTTGGTCAGCGGAAGATGAAGTACGTGTTCTCGCCATCTGCGAGAGAATAGAAGAATCCAAATCAGTATTTGAGATACAAGAATCGCACGATATAATAGAAATAAAAATGGAGTTTTTTCCCAACTCAATAGCCTCTGAGAGATAAGTAATGACGTCTCCGTACCGATCCTTCAGACTCTACTAAGTTTGTTCGTGGATTGTGAGACCTAAGTAAACCTAGTTCTCTGATACCAACTTGTTACGACCCAAATTCCCAAACTTTGAGGTCGTGATGGCGCCTAACACCACACTTGCTAGGTAAGCCAATGTTAGAAATCGAATAATTTATTACTTAAGCATAAATAAATAACTTCCAAAGGAACCTAATTAGGATAATTTCCCAATAAAAATAAAGCAAAAGAATAATAATAATAACCAACTAATTAGGACGAACCACGAACTAATTATATAAATAACTCTAAGACTACCCCAGGGTCTGGTGTCACAATCCACAAACGACTAAAGAATACTACAAATAATGTCTGAAAGAAATAGTGTACTTTTCTGAATGATATAAAAACAGTGTATGTAAAAATAAGAGAAGACTCTCGAATATCTGCGAACGCTGGTAGATGTACCTCGTGTCTCCAAATGAAATTGGTTAGTCGTCCTAGAATCCTCTACTGCTGAATGGTACCTGGATCTTGCAAAAAGAGCACAAAGTGTAGTATCAGTACAACCGACCCCATGTACTGAGTAAGTGCCGAGCCTAACCTCGGCGAAGTAGTGACGAGGCTAAGTCGGGATTCAACAATATAATATTTAACAACGATAAACAATGATCAAGAAAGAAATCTAAACAAATAGATAATTAAGTGTTGCAACCAAATAAATAAAATAACTCAGCTATAACAAATTCTCGAACATCTCTTCAGAGTTCCAAGCTTTAACTTTGATTCACAATAGTACTAAAATATTTAAAGAGTAGTAAAATAAACATTTTAGCTTTTCAAATCTTTGATTTTCTTTTTCTTGAAAAACCAGTAAAATATAAATGTAAATATCCCCCCTTATCACTGTCATATATTTATATTTTTCCCTGTCCACCCTTATCGTAGTCATATATATATTTATTTCTTCTGTCCACCCTTATCACACTCATATATTTATTTATTTCTCCTGTCCATCCTTATCACAATCATATATATATATTTATTTCTCATGTCCACCCTTATCACAGTCATATATATTCATTTCCCCTATCCACCCTTATCACAGTCATATATATATATATATATATATTTCAAACTTTCACGATTCAGGCCAAGCCTTTCACAACACTTCTCTTTCAACCATTATAAATAATTAACTGCATTTTTTTCTCATGACTTCATCATTAACCTCTAACCATGAAACCAACCAGAATATCAAAATATATGCATTTATTTCATAAAACAATACCAAACCTCTCAGCCATATTATCACGAGGGAACCAGTTCAAACAACCAATACTCTTTCTAAATAGTCACAACAATACTAACAATAATTAAACAAGGCCAAATAGTCATAGAAACAATAATGAACATGTAACAGTTAAGACAATAATCAAATAAGTGGGGAATGAGAAAGGTGATCATGTTTAACAGACAATTTGGGTGGTGCATAGGTACTCGTCACTTCAACTATACACCACACCCATGCTTTTCACATAACAAACAAGTGGGGAGTCCTATTCCCTCAAGCCAAAGTTAGACCAAACATTTACCTCAATTCTGCAGGCCACTCACTGCTCAATTATAGCTTTTCCTTCCGAATTCACCTCCAACCCACTAGAATCTGGATTTTTTTAAGCTTTATATTGATGAATAAAGTTGAAAGTTTACAACTCAATCGAAATAACACAGCAACAATCGTCGGACTGAGATGCCGAAATTGTGAACTGGAACCACGACTCTCCTCGCCACTTAACGCTACCTTCTCCCTCTAGTCATTGACTAATTCAGCGCCAACTATGCTTCTTATGCATTAAGTCTGAAAGTTTTGAGTCAAATTCCCAAATTTACAAACCTCCACACTCTTCCGAAAATTGAATTATGTATGAAGAGAAAACTTAGAGAATTATAGAAACAGTGTGTATTTTTTTCTGTTTGTCGTCTTTGGGTGGGGTTCGTTATTGAAATTAGGGGTCGTTCTTGGTTTTGTTTTCGGTGGACTTTGGACCTTGCTGCTATTGTGTGGAATTTGATATAAAAACAGAAAGAAGTAGAGTTGTTGATAAACTGCAAGAAGGAGTAATATATAATGGTGTTTAATTTTGTGTCAAAATAGGAGTGAAGTTACCATAATTTTACGTTATTTGAATGATTTCTATTTTAATAAGGACACTACATTAATTGACAATGGGGGTGAGCTGAGGGTCACTGTAGATGGCGCCCAGATTTGGGGAGAAGCTCTAAGTTTATTATTTTATACTCCGCACCAGCAATAGAAAAGAAAAAAACCAGTAATTGGTTTTTAAGTGTAAAACACTCTGTGGCCTATCAGAAACTCACCAGAACCCTCGGGGCTCTAAACCAAATATGCATGAAAGTTTAAAAATATCATACGGACTTGATCGTGCGATAAAATCATGAAAATAACATGTAAATCTATGAATTAAACCTCAAAACTCATCATTTTCAACAAAAACGCTTAAAGTTTATAATTTCTCAACCGGATGTCTGAATCACGTCAAACGAACTCTGTTTTTCACAAAATTTCACAGTTAACCTCTAATTATCATAACAAAGCTGTACCGGGCTCCGGAACCAAAATACAAACCCGATACCAATGACTTTTAGCATTATTTATTTTCTTTAGTTCATAAACATTTCAGCAAAATAATTTCTTTCAAAAATTGATTTCTAAGGCTTGGGACCTCGGAATTTATTTCCAGGCATACGCCCGAGTCCCATATTTTACTGTGGACCTCTCGGGATTGTCAGAACATGGATCCGAGTCTGTTTACTCAAAAAGTTGACCAAAGCCAACTTTTATCAAATTTCAATTCTAAAAATCACTATTTCTCCTATTTTCACATAAAAGTTTTCCGGTTTCACGCCCGGATTGCGCACGCAAATTGAGATATTTAATTTTAGTCTTTTTATGGATTTTAAGCATGGAACAGAGTCTAACTTTATAAAATGACCCCTTTAGTCATCACAATTTTAGAAGGTAATCTGATTTTTTAGAGAGGTAAAAACATTTTAGTGAGAGAAGGAAGAAACCTAACATTCAAATCATCCAATATTGCACCAATCTTCAAGAATAAAGGAAGCCAATCACTAGATTATAATCTACCCGGGAAGTCCTACTCTTAAGGTTTCATGCAAGAGGTTATGAGTTAAAGTATATTGTGGGGTTGGAAATAGGTCATGCATGTTACACTAGGTTGTAGTATGTGGGGTTAATGTACTATTCTGGGTAGTTTCTTGTTGAAATTAGTTGGGGGAGGAAGGGATTACCATTGTATATACTTGTGGTCAATTTTGAATGATACGTGTTTGACAAAATTCCTAAGAGAGTTACACCATGGGAATCCTTCAAATTATTAACATATTTTCACTATCCTCCTATAGATTATTCTTGCTAGAAGCGTTGGGGTGTTGTAGTAACTTAAAGAAAGCTCAAACCAGGTATGTTGGATAAACATTCTCTTTTAGAATCAAATTCCATAATGTTTCCGTAATTTCAAGTATGGTCGGCTCAAGATTTCTAAGTTCTAAATTTCGGGTTATGCCCTAGAAACTTGATTATTCCGAATGAGCCTTACGTCTAAAGATGGATGTTCAAAGTATGATTTGCACAGTAAAATGTTATCGCTCTGAGTTGTGTCTTAAATGAAAACTAGTATACCAACAGGGTGAGAAAAACTCGATATGCTTAAGACTCATAATTTCTTATATGTGTACCTAAAGTTTTTATTGTAAATGTCTTATTATTGATAATCTTTAAAGATGCTTGAAAATGAAATAAGTGAATTGAGGAAATAGAGTGTGGCCAACATGCCAAGCATTTAAGTCATAGTTGTGGCTAGTGGTGCCAATGAAATGAGAGTATGTTATAAGGAGTATGAAGAGAGCCTCGACTCAACTGTTTTAAAATGATACCGAAAATAGAGTTGCCTAAAAGCTTTTGTACTCAATTCATGCCCATAAGTGAATGTTTTAAAAACTAATGCTTTGCTTTATAAACATAAGCTTTTGTACTCAATTCATGCTTTGTCATTTAATGGAAAAGTGTATTGCAAGAATAAACGGTGTGTTGATTATTTATGATTTTGATGTCTTTTCCTACTGATGGTCGGTATGCCCCGTTTTCCTGGAAAAACCCTTTTGTGTTTAAAGTTTCCATTACTAATGAATTTGAGGTATATGATTGCTGAAATATTATATATATTGATATTTTAAATTGAAAGAGGTTAAAGTGTGGGATATGAAATACGACCATTGTGCTAGGAATAAAGAATCTTGTGAATGGCAAATGAGCCAAGGAAACAATGTTGTTGGGAATGACTGGAACTACTAATGAGAATTTATACAGTCTGAAAGATGTTGGGGTGAGTACAATTGTATTTATGTTACCTTTGTGTGCAAATCAAATCAAAAATATTTTTGGGAGTATGATTAGCAAAATCGAGGAAGGGTGGGTAAAAAGGCCCACACCTGAAACTACATGTGCCAGTGTAGGGGTGGATTGTGATTATTCCACTTATTTAGGATAAAATTGAAATATGGGTGAAATTGTGATTATTCTCGTTAATTGGGATGAAATTGATAATAGTTGTGAATTGGAAAAGTCAACCCACACGACATATGTGGGAAGGAGGCCTAGCTGATCGGGTGGAGATCAGACGCCATGTTGTGCACATGTTGGTACTACTCTTGGTAAGAATTTTCTTTTGCATCAAATGTCAAACCACATTGTTCGTGGGGATATGGCCTAGCCGATCGAGCGTGACCGAACTCTGTGCTAACAAGATGATGGGTATATCTGAGCTAATTATATCGCAACCAAAAATATATATTATTTTCATATTTTGAAAATTGTTATGTTTCAATTTGGGAATTTGGATATCGTTGATTATGAATTACTGTTTCTATGGTTTTACTTTTCTTATATGGTAATTCTATTTTGAAAGAGGACTTTTAGCTTTTCATAATGGTGCTATTCGACGGTACTAACATCCCTTTTGTCGGGGGCGCTGCATCTTAAATAAATGTAGGTGGTTCCACATCAGGAAACATTGATCAGTGATAGCGGTACTCTCTCTTCCCATCTGACTTGGTGAGCCCCTATTCATTTCAGAGTCATGTATATCGTGTTTCTCATGTACTTTGTGTTTTGAGGTATAGTGGGGGCTTGTTTCCGGCACTATCATTGTACTCCTTTGTATCTCTTAGAGGCACCATAGATATTATGTGGGTTGTATGTCGGTGTTGGGAGAAGTCAAACAATTCATGTTTATGTTTGAATGAATCACTTTTTCCACTTTAGCCTATAAAAATGGTGTGTATTTGAGATGTTAAAAATGAAGAAATTAATTGAAAGATTTAGGTATTGTATTCATGATCTCCCTATTGTCCAATTAATGAATATGTGTCACCTCTTTTTCTTGATTATATTTGGGTAGAAAGTATTTAATAGGCTTTCTCGGCCGGGTTCACTCGGTCGAGCGTCGGTCGTGCTCCCCGAATTTGGGGCGTGACAAACTTGCTATCAGAGCCTTAGGTTTTAAAGTGTCCTAGGATGTCTTAGAGCCGTGTCTAGTAGAGTCTTTCTTATCAGTATGTTATAGACCATATCTATAATGAGGAGGCTACTTGGACATTTAGGAAATTTCACACTTCTTTGATATTCCAGATCGTGCGATAGAGCTCAAGGTAGGGAGCTAATTTCCTCTTTATCTCTCATTTTCCAGATAAGTAATCCATGAGTTCGAAGCAGTGATGACGTAATGACCCTGCCAATGAATCTGGGGGAGATTGCACAAGAGTTTGTTGGGAGAATGCTTCAAGCTGTGGAAAGGTTGGAAGAACTTGTTGCTAAGGGAATTGTCCTTATTCCTACCAATGTCACCGCGCTACCGGATCGTATGGTGAGAGCATCTATGAAACGAAAGAGGGTTGTCGGTGCTAATAAGCCGGATTGTTTAGTTTGCAAGAAGCGTCACTTGGGGAGATGTTGGATGACTCTTAATGTTACGATAGTGGAAAGAGGGGGCACAAGAAGAACACATGCCCTAGGTTGGGTACACCTATACCAGTATGTACAGTATGTGGGAAGGAATATTTGGCTCGTGTTGTGAGTATGCTTAGCAACGTGTTTGGGGTGGTAGATCTCGGCAATTCCAAAGGACCGCACATCAAACTGGTACTGAAATTGTTACTCCAGCACTAGAAGTTTTGAGGAAGGATAAGGGGGATGCTTATGATGTATGCAAAAAGGATAATGTCACGACCCAAAATCTAAAAGGTCGTGATGGCACCGGACACCACTGTCAGGCAAGCCAATCATCAAATAGTTGAAATAAATTCATGTTTTAACATTTTCGAAATCGTTACCTTTCACTTACAACCCAATGAACGAATAAAAATTTATTATATAAATACGATAGGTAAAAAATTCAATTTGTTAAAGTAAATTCCAAACACGTCCCAGAACCCGATGACACAAGTACATGAGCGAAACTCTAAGAATTTATACAGCATACTACAAGCTTGTTCGAAATACAAATTGGACAAGGAATATGAAAATGAAAATAATTACACTACGGGGGAGACTGTGTCGGCTACGGGTCACCTCTAGATAATGGAGCTCGCCTAAGTCCCCAATGTTGGCCACATCGCAGTGAAAGTACATGTGCAATAAAAATGCACAACAAGTGTAGTATGAGTACGAAAAAAATGTGTACTCAGTAAGTATTCCGCCTAACCTCAGAGAGGTAGTGACGAAAGGTTGACTTGACACTCACTAAGGTCCAACAAAAATAATTTAACAAGATATGATATCAGTAATAGGCATAGAAGGATGATAAAAATAGAAAACATTAAAGATAACTGTAACTCAAATAAATACTGAAAGTAAATAAACAATTACTACTTTATTTTCCCCCAAATATCTTGAATAAACAGTTACTTCTTCATTTTCCCCCAAATATCTTAAATAAACAATTACTTCTTCATTTTCCCCCAAATATCTTAAATAAACAATCCATGAAATCATTAACAATTTAGCATGCGCATACGGGATAAGGACAACCGGCCTGAGCCATCATAATAATCATATCTGTGCACTGCCGAGGGTCGAACGGCTCGAACCATAATATATCTTTCAATCTCACCGTGGCGTAAGGCTTGCTCCCATGAGAGTGGGGGAAATAACACTCCGCTCGCGGAATGTAATATGCGAAGCGGTCACACACAATCATGCATAATCAAACAGTCCACCCCGACTACATCGGGAAAATAAATACTCAAGTAAATGACACATTTCTCTTATAAAAGTCAAAAAATAGTATTTAAATCTTTTTCGAAATTCATTTTCCATGTTTCACAATATTCAATAATATAACCTTATCAAAAATACAATTATCCACAGAGGAGTCAGTTCTCATTCTAATTGATTAAGAAAGGTACACTCTAGCCTTCTTAGGAAATAAATTACAAATTCAATAGCATTATCAGTCTAATATTATTGGCAGGATCACATGTACAACACGTAAGGCATGCTAGTGGGTCCTAGACTACCCGGACATAAGCATAATAATAGATACGCACGGACCCTCGTCACTTCGTGCGTACGTATCCCCCACAATTAGTAGCACATATTTAATTAGTTCACCTAGGGGGAACAATTCCCCCTCACAAAGTTAGAAAGGATACTTACCTCGCTCCGAAATTCCATAACCGGCTTCCAAGCCCTTCCGACGACTCCAATTGATGCACAACTCCCCAAAACTACCAAATAACGGGCAAATCAATGGAAATTCACTCTAATACTTGTAACAATTCAAATTACATAAGTTCCCAACCCCGCTCAAGGAATTGACCAAAATTCCCTCGGGCCCACATGCCCGGATTCCGAAATTTATATCATTTTACTCAAATATTCATGCTCAATTCGTGGTAAAAATTCAAAAGTACAATTTTCTAGGGTTTTCCTCCAAAAATCCCAATTTCCTACTAATTTCCATGTCTAATTCCATTCATAAACCTTGTATTTAATTAAAAACATGAAGAAATTACTTACCTAGTAAGGCATGATGAAAATCTCTCTTGAAGCTCCTTAAAGTCGTCCAAACCAAAGAAAAATGGGAGAAAATGAGCCAAGAATCTCGGTTTTAAAACATTCTGCCCAGGCCTATTTTTGCACCTGCGATCCAATCTTCGCACCTGCGCTCCCGCAGGTGCGCCCAAACTCCCAAACCTGCGGCTTCCTCAGCTCTAGCCAAAACTAGCACCTGCGCTCCCAAAGAAGCCACCAAAATATCGCACCTACGATGCCAAAGCTGCACCTGCGGCCAAATCCTCGCAGGTGCGGTCACTCCATATGACAGTAATCTCAACACTTCTTCAAACTCCAAACTTGATCCGTTAACCACCCGGAATCCACCCGAGGCCCCCGAAACCCTGTCCAATTACACAAACCTGTTCCAAAACATAACGCGGACTTACTGGAGGCCTCAATTCACATCAAATAACATCGAATCCATGGATCGCACTCAAATTCAATCTTTAAGAACTTGAAATTTCAAACTTCCACGTCCGATGCCGAAACCTATCAAATTACGTCTGATTGACCCCAAATTTTGCACACAAGTCATATTCGATATTACGAACCTGCTCCAACTTCCATAATTGTATTCCGACCCCGATATCAAACTTTCCACTCCCGGTCGGATTTTCTCAAAAACCTTCAAATTCCTATCTTTAGCCAAATGACTTCAAAATGACCTACGAACATCCGAATTCACTTCCGATCGCGCTCCCAACTCCAGAATCACCATACGAATCTATTCCCAGACTCAGAATCTCAAACGCACATCTATAAAACTAAAATTTCTTCCAACCCAAACTTGAAATTTCTTCTAGAATGCCATCTTCCGCAATATACGACGAAACACTCCCGGGTTATCTAAAATCCGATCCGGACGTACGCCCTAGTCCGAAATCATCATACGAACCTGCTGGAACCTTCAAATCTTGATTCGGAGGTCGCTTATCAAAAATTTCAATCTTAGTTGATTTCTCCAACTTAAGGCTTCTGAAATAAAAATTTTCTTTCCAATTTGACTCCGAACTTCCCGAAATTCAACTCCGACCACGCCCACGAGTCGTAATACCTGAAATGGAGCTTCTCATGACTTCAACCCGCTGAAAGACATGCTAGAGCTCAAAATGACTGGTCGGGTCGTTACATTCTCCCTCACTTAAACATAAGTTCATCCTCGAACGTGCTAAGAACTTCTCTGGAGTTATCTGAAATCACTGTTTAACACCTCGTGCACCTGCCCGTGCTACCACAACCCAGTTGCATACATTTGCTTGATAAAATCTGAAGATTTCTTCTTTTATCCACATAATAAGCTCAGAATCCAGTTCCAACACCTGAAATTTCTCTGCCAGGCCTAGTTCTAATATATAAACACTGTATCAACTACCACACGATATACCAGAACATGACTGCATACCCTTGCTGAATAGTACCATGCACTGCATAATTCATTATCTGACCAGAATTACAGTCCCAGAACCTTAATAGCCAAAATTCCATGAATCTGATGCTCCCAATGCACCTCATGATATATATATATATATATATATATATATATATATATATATATATATATATATATATATATTGTAGCTAATTCTGTGTTTCGAGGTCGTGAAAACCTCATTCTATCTCACCTTGATTTGTGTGCACTGCCTGAGCATGTAGCCGGGAAGCCTTTATGTGAAAAATTGATAAAAATAATAATTTTGTATTAGAAATTGAATAAAATTGACTCCGGTCAACATTTTTGGTAAACGGACCCAGACCCGTGATTTGATGGTCCCGGAGAGTCCGTAGAAAAATATGGGACTTGGGTGTATGCACGGAATCGAATTCCGAGAAATGAATTTTGTTGAAGAAAATTGTTTTCTGAAAAATATAAAGGTTTTTGAAAATGAAATTTGAGGTGAAACCTATGATATCAGGCCCGTATCATGGTTCCGGAGCCCGGCATAGGTTCGATATGACTTAAATGTGTTATCTGTGAAATTTGGTAAGAAACATACGTAGTTTGACGTGATTCAGACCTTAAATGCAAAATTTGATGTTTAAAGAAGTTTTGAGGAATTTCATTGATTAATGGTTTGATTCGTCGTTTTTGTGTTATTTTATGTGATCTGGAACCTCGAGCGAGTCTGTATTATAAGATTTCTTTGTGCATTTGGACGGTGTCCCGGGAGCCTCGGGTGTGTTTTGGATAGGTTCCGGGTCCATTTTCTTTATTTTTGAATTGCTGAAAACTGTCATCTAGTTTCCTTTTATGCGAGCGCATAGAAGGACCCGCGATCTCATAGAGTGTCTGATTCTACTCCTTCTACGCAATCGCACCTTGATTCCGGTGATCACGATTCACAAAGCACCTGGGCAGAATATAAACTTCCAAAAATCGGGGTTTCACCATTTTAAACATATTTTGACTTCTAGAACTCGATTTTGGGCGATTCTTTGAGGGTTTTTCACACAAATCGAATGGGTAAGTGTTCTTCCACTATAATTAAATGTATTTCATGAATTATTTCTTATTTATGTCATTTAATTTGTGTTTTGGGTTGAGGGGATTGTGGGTTTTGAAAGAAAATTTCTAAAATGAAAAATCATGATTTGAAGGACCAAATGTTATTGGAATTGGATAAATTTAGTATGGGTGAACTCGTATCGGAATGGGTAATCGGAATTCGTAAAATTTGTCGGGTTCCGAGGTGCGGGCCCAGGGGTCCACTTTTGGGCCGACTTTTATAAATTTGCAAAAATTGAAACTTTATTATTCGGAATCATTCCTTATACATTTTATATGTATTTTGAAGTTGTTTTAGTTGATTTTCAGGCGTCCAGAGACCTTCCCGCCCGAGAAGTCTATTTTTGACTATCGGGTTGTCGTTTTTAAGGTAAGTATCTTGCCTAACCTTGTGTTGGGGAACTACCCCTTAGAATTGAGTCTTCTATGTTGATTGTAGTCCGTGTACGCGAGGTGATGAGTGCGTACTCAGACTTATTTGCAAATAGATTTCCCTTTAGGAATTTTTAGATCCTATATTCCCCGTGTATGAATTGAAATTGTTATATTTGAATTCCTGATTTCTAGTTTCATCTCTCCCTGCTCAAATTAAAAGTACTTGCCTAGTATTCGTTGTTTCTTATATGATCTTAATTGACTTAAATGAAGACTTTTTTTTCCTACCGTTATACTATATCTTTCTTCATACGCTGCCTATGTGACTAAAACTAGTATAATCTCGCCCTATAAATGTCTAACAAGTAATTGGAATATCTATACGTTGGTCAAGCATGCCCGTGAGTCGTACATTCTGATTTAAATGATTTTCCTCTTAAGTACTATTTAAGTTTAATTGATGACCGCCCATTTTGATGGTATTATTTGATGCTACCTATTTACTGAGCATTTGTTCAAACTGAGTTTATTTGGTGAAGCTAATTATCTAAATGAGATTGGTTATAGCTGATTCCTTTGCCAGGATGATTTGGTTTATTGGTTGCGAACGTGAACATATAGAATCGTTGCTATATTTGCCTTGTTTTCTCCTCGTTATGCTGTTTTCTCTTTGTGCTTGTAAATCCTTTCAGTGGCTACTTCTTATGAGTGAGTTTTGCATGACAAATTCTGATGTGCGGACTGAGTTCCGGTGGTTTTATCATTGAGGAGATTTGGATTGAAAGATATATATATTGAAAAGTATAGCTGAAAAGCAATTATCTCCAGGAAAAGTTATGTCTGAAGGACTTCCATTTCGAAATTATATTTGAAAAGTATTTGTCTTGTAGGAAAATGATATTTGAAAGAGCAGTATTTGGAAAAGCATATTTTGAACATCACGTATTTTGATGATATTTGAACGAGTAGTATTTGGGAAAGTATATATTGAATATCACGTATTTTGATGATATTCGAAAGAGCAGTATTTGAGAAAGTATATTTGGACTCCCCGTATTTTGAAGAGACTATGTTTAAAACATTTCTCTTTATAAAATATATAAATATACATTCAGAGAAAGTATGTTTCAAAGAAGAAATTTTTCTATTTTGAAATGATTATATCATTAAAGCTTTCAAAATAAACTCACGATTTAAAGGTTTTCACTCGAAGGTTTGACCAGTTTTATTGAGTTTATTGGCTAAGGCCTGACATGAATAAATTGATGCAGTGCTGAGTTGCTAGTATTTTATTGGGTTGTGGTTCCCGACATTTGGCTTGCATTCATTCCATTCTCTCTGCGTATTTCTATTATGTTGTCCGTTGATCGTAATTATTGAATTTTCTTCCCTATTGTTCGATCGTATCGTTAATTATATTGATAAATCCTTAGATAGATATTATGTTTCGACCATTTATACATTTATGCCTTTTTCTTATTAGACCGGTGGTGTCTTGACTAGTCCTTGTCACTTCTTCACTGAGGTTAGTTTTGATACTTACTTGGCACCGCTGTGGTGTGCTCATACTACACTTCTGCACATTTTTGGTGCGGATCCAGGTTATTGTTGTTAGTAGCTGCGCAGATCATTGCTGAGGAGACTCAAGGTAACCTGTTGTTGCGTTCGCAGGCTTCGGAGTCACCTTCTTGTTTTATTTTTATTCAACTATACTTACTTATTCCTAGACTGTCATAACCCCAAATCCTAAACCGGCCGTGATGGCGCCTATCGTGGAACTAGGTTAGCCAATAACCACGTGTTCACAATTTCTTTCAAAATCCCAATCAAATTTCAAGAATTTCATAAAGTATACAGAGTTTACTAAATAAAGTAGGCCAATAAATAGTGCCACCAACCCCAAAATCCGGAGCCAACATGTCATGAGCATCTAAGGAAAATAAGCCAAAGGTATACTATTATAATACAAAACATTCGAATAAATAGCTAGATACAACAGGAAGGGAAAACAGAGATGTTGCAGACGCTGAATAGCTACCTCTATATCCTGCAATCCAGCTCCGCATGGAATAAATGGCTAATACTCGGTATCTACACCTGAATCTGCACACAGGGGTGCAGGGAGTAATGTGAGTACGCCAACTCAGTAGTAATGAAAATAAATCAAGTCTAAGAGGCAAGGAAACACATAAAATCAATGTCATCAAATCACAATATACACAGCCTTACTTTCCAATAGTGTAAACATAGATATATGAAATCATCATGCCTTAAACCCAACCTCAGAAAAAGTCCTTTGAAAAATGTTTATTTTCAACAGCTCCAAACCGAAAGATTTTGTATGAAAATGAAATGAATCATATAGAGGCCCCTCGGGAAAAACATATTTCATAAGTTCAGAGTGAAATTAGTAAAATCATAAGTAGCCCCTCGGGCAAAACAAGTATCATAATCAGCCCCTCAAGCATGCCTCACAGTCACTCATAATGAGTCACTCAGCACCTCACAGTCACTCCGCATCTCACAGTCACTCATGCCTCCTAATCACTCGTCACTCGGCACTCGGTGCGCTCACTGGGGGTGTGTGCAGACTCCGGAGGGGCTCCTTCAGCCCAAGCACTAATATCAAGCCACCTCGTGGCATATCATATCCTCACAATCAGTCCCTCGGCCTCACTCAGCAGAATCACTCAAAAGTCCCCTCGGGCGAATCAGTAAAAGAGGGTAGTCGGCCCAAAACATCATTTTTAAATCTCAAACTAGTGTAAATCAGGCTGATTTTCGAAAACAGTAAGCACAATGTTGTTGACTGAAACCATCAACAAATGGTGAGGAAAAACAGTAGTAGAAAGTCCCCGAGGGGTCTAAACAGATCGGCACGAGGCCCCAAGTACGGCTTATATCCCAAATATTTCAAAAATCTTTACAACATAATTTAACATAAGTTTTTGAGTAAAATATGCAACTCATTAGTTGCCGCCGACTGGACCTAGTCCAATCCAAAAATCAGTGCGCGCCACATACTCGTCATCCGACACGTGCACCATTCTAAAATCAGTGAGAAATACATAATCCGGGGTTTCATACCCTCAAGACAAGATTTATAACCATTACTTACCTCAACCGGGCCACAACACTAGTCCACTATGCTCTTTCCCCTCGAATTGGCTCCCGATTGCTCTGAATCTAGACAAAACCAGTTTAATATCATTAATATATACCAAAGGAACACAACCCAATCGAAACCTATCAAATTATACAAGAACCACAAAATTCGTCCAAACCCGAGCCTTGGGCCCACGCCTCAGAATTCAATAAATTTTACATCACTAGAAACCTCGTCCTCCCACGATTGTACACATACCAAAATCATCACAATCGGACCACAATAGCCTACCCAGATTGCCAAAAGAATTTTCCAATCTTCCACTCATTCTTCCCATCCTTTGCCTACTTAAATCCTCCAATTTACAAGCCTAATCCGAACAAAATAACATAGAAATGACTTTAATAATCCAAGAACTTACCTTCACTGAAGAACCACAAATTTCCTCTTTGATTTGCCTTCACAAGAGCTCCAACCTCATGCAAAAATGGAGGAACGAATAAAATTTAATGGAGGCCCCTTTTTATACTGTTCTGCCAGTATTTCCGCACCTGCGGACACTTAGTCGCACCTGCGGACCCGCACCTGCGGTCCCAGGTGCGCACCTACGCACCTGCGCAATCCCTCTAACGGACCAATTCTCGCACATGCGGTGCAAAATTCCCCTGCCTAGCCTCCTTTCGCACCTGCGCATGGCCTTTCGCACCTACGGCTACCCATACGCAGGTGCGGCCAACACCAGAAACTTACACCAGCAGCTATTTGCTGCAAATTCCCTAGTTCAAAACCCCGCCAACCATCCGAAATCAATCCCGAGGCATTCGGAGCCCTAAACAAACATACCAACACAACCCATAGCATTATTCCAACATATTCGAGCCTTCGAAACACCAAAAATAACACGAAAACACCAAAATTACATCTAATTCAAGCCTATGAACTTTGAAACTTCCCAATTTCGCCAACTACGCCGAAACCAACCGAAACACCTCCTATTGACCTGAAATTTTGCAGATATATCCAAAATGAAATTATGAACCTGATCCAACTTCCAGAATTCCATTCCAACCCTGATAGCCTATTTTCCACTGCCGGTCGGAAATCGCCAAAAACTAACTTTCGCCAATTCAAGCATAATTCTACACCGGACATCAAAACTTCATTCCGAACACACTCCTAAGTCCCAGATAACCTAACAAAGCTATCCGAGCCATAAAATCCGCATTCCGAGGTCGTTCACCAATAAGTCAACTCTTAGTTGACTTTCTCAACTTTTAGGCTACTTTAGGAGACTAAATTCCTCAATTCTCACCATGACCGCTACGGACCCAAACCAACTGACCCAACACAACAAAAACAGGCTAGCAATATATAACAAATCCAAAAATGGGGGAAACAGGGTAAATCTTATAGAACGACCGGCCGGGTCGTTACATCCTCCTCCTCTTAAACAAACGTTCGTCCTCGAACGGGTCTAGAAATATACCTGGAGTCTCGAATAAGTGAGGATACCTGTCCTGCATCTCCCGCTCGATCTCCCAGGTGGCATCCTCCACCGGCTGCTATCTCCACTGAACCTTCACTGAAACTATATCCTTAGACCTCAGCTTCCTGACCCCTCGACCAAAATTAGCCATTGGCTCTACCTCATATGACATATCACCCTCGAGCTGAACCGTGCTGAAGTCCAAAACATGGGACGGGTCACAAACATACTTCCGGAGCAGCGAAACATGGAATACTGGACGAATACTCGATAAACTGGGAGGCATAGCAAGCCTATAAGCCACCTCCCCAACCCTCTGAAGCACCTCAAATGGCCCAATGAACCTAGGACTTAGCTTGCTCCTCTTCCCGAATCTCATAATACCCTTCATGGGCGCCACCTTCAGCAACACCTTATCCCCAACCATGAAAGACACATCCCGGACCTTCCGGTCCGCATAACTCTTCTGCCTAGACTGCGCCGTGCGAAGCCGCTCCTGAATCAACTTCGCCTTAGTCAATGAATCCTGAACCAAGTCTGTGCCCAATAGCCTAGCCTCGCCCAACTCAAACCAACCAACCGAAGATCTGCACCTCCTACCATATAGAGCCTCATACGGAGCCATCTGGATACTCGACTGATATCTATTATTATATGCAAACTCCGCTAGTGGCAGAAACTAGTCCTATGAACCACCAAAGTCAATCACACAAGCACGCAACATATCCTCCAAAATCTGAATGGTATGCTCCGACTGCCCGTCGGTCTGAGGATGAAACGTTGTGCTCAACTCGACCTGAGTACCCAAATCTCTCTGCAAAACTCTCCAAAATTGAGATTTGAACTCAGTACCTATGTCGGAAATGATAGAAACTGGAACCCATGCAATCAGACAATCTCCCTTATATAAATCTCAGCTAACCTCTCCGAAGAATAAGTAGTACCAACACGAATGAAGTGAGCGGACTTGGTTAGACGATCCATAATAACCCAACATCAAACCTCCTCGAAGTCCGTGGGAGTCCAACCACGAAGTCCATGGTGATCCGCTCACACTTCCACTCCAAAATATCAAACCTCTGAAGCAATCCACCTAGTCTCTGGTGCTCATACTTGACCTACTGACAGTTGAGACACCGAGCCACAAACTCCACAATATACTTCTTCATCCTCCTCCACCAATAATGTTTCCTGAAATCGTGATACATCTTCTTGGCACCCGAATGGATGGAATACCGCAAACTTTGAGCCTCTGCTAGAATCAAATCTCGAAGCCCATCTGCATTGGGCACGCAAATCCGGCCCTACATCCTCATGACCTCATAATCACCAATAACCATAGCCCTGGCATCACCGCGATGGACCCTGTCCTAAAGAACAAGCAAATGTGGATCATCATGCTGGCGTGCTCTAATCTGATCGTAAAGAGAAGACCTGGAGGCTACACAAGCCAACACCTACGGGGGCTCTGATAGATCCAATCTCACCAACTGACCTGCTAAGGACTGAACATCAAGGGCTAATGGCTGCTCTACTACTAGAAGGTTGGCTAGACTCCCCAAACTCTCTTCTCTGCGACTCAGGGCATCAGCCACGACATTGGCCTTCCCCGGATGATATAAGATAGTGAGGTCATAATCCTTGAGAAGCTCTAACCATCTCCTGTGATGCAAATTCAAGTCCTTCTGCCTCAACAAATACTGCAAACTACGATGATCAATAAAATCTCACACTGCACTCCATACAAATAATGCGGCCAACTCTTCCAGGCATGAACAATGGAAGCTAACTCAAGATCGTGCATTGGATAATTCTTCTCGTGCACCTTCAACTGTCTAGACGCGTAGGCAATCACCCTACCGTCCTGCATCATTACCACTCCCAAACCAACTCTAGAAGCATAATAATATACTGTGTAAGAACCTGAACCAGCAGGCAAAACTAGTACCGAAGCTGTAGACAATGCTGACTTGAACTTCTGAAAGCTCTCCTCACACTCATCGAACCATCTGAATGGAGCACCCTTCTGGGTCAATCTGGTCAAAGGCAAAGCAATAGAAGAGAATCCCTCCACAAAGTGACGGTAATATCCTGCCAAACCAAGGAAACTCCTAATCTCTGTAGCTGAGGACGATCTGGGCCAACTCTGCACCACCACTATCTTCTTCAGATCAACCTGAATACCTTTATTAGACACCATGTGCCCCAAGAAAGCTACTGAACCAAGCCAAAACTCACACTTGGAGAATTTCGCATAAAGCTTCTCCTCCCTCAACCTCTGTAACACAACTCTCAAATTCTGAGCATGCTCTTCCTGGCTACGAGAATAAACCAGGATATCATCAATGAACACAATGACGAAGGAATCAAGGTAAGGCTGAAACATGTTGTTCATCAATTGCATGAACGCAACTGGGGCATTGGTTAGCCCAAAAGACATAACCAAGAACTCATAATGACCATATTTGGTCCTGAAAGTAGTCTTCGAAATGTCAGAATCTCGAATCTTCAACTGATGATACCCAGATCTCAAGTCAGTCTTGGAAAATACTCTGGCTCCCTAAAGCTGGTCAAACAAATTATCAATGTGAGGAAACGGATACCGGTTCTTCACCGTAACCCTGTTCAGCTGCCGATAACAAATACACATACGCATGGACCCATCATTCTTCTTCACGAACAACACCGGTGCACCCCAAGGTGACACACTAGGCCGAATGAACCCCTTATCCAGAAGTTCCTGAAGTTGCTCCTTCAATTCCTTTAGCTCTGCTGGTGCCATACGATAAGGTGGAATAGAAATCGGCTGGGTGCCTGACACCAAGTCAATACCAAAATCAATATCCCTGTCAAGTGGAATGCTTGACCCTAACCAAACATACCAAGCCCGTCGGTGCCCCAACCAAACATACCAACACACCCCATAGCATTATTGCAACTTAGTCGATCCTTCGAAACACCAAAAACAACACGAAAACACCAAAATTACATAAAATTCAAACCTATGAAATTTGAAAATTCCAAATTTTGCCAACTATGTCGAAACCAACCAAAACACCCCCGATTGACCTGATATTTTGCATACATATCCAAAATGACATTATGAACCTGGTCCAACTTCCAGAATTCCATTCCGACCCCGATAGCCTATTTTTCGCTGCCGATCGGAAATCACCAAAAACTAACTTTCGCCAATTCAAGCCTAATTCTACACCAGAAAACAAAAATTCATTCCGAGCACACTCCTAAGTCCCAAATCACCTCACAAAGCTATCCGAGCAATAAAATCTGCATTCTGAGGTCATTTTGAAAAAGTCAACTCTCATTTGACTTTTTTAACTTTTAGGCTACTTTAGGTGACTAAATGCCTCAATGCTCACCATGACCACTCCGGACCCAAACCAACTGACCCAACACAACAAAAACAGGCTAGAAATATATAAAAAATGCAAAAATGAGGTAAACGGGGGAAATGTCACGGAATGATCGGCCGAGTTGTTACATAGACAGTTGTATTTGGATTTGATAGAAAAATTTTGTAGAGCTTATGACTTGTATTTACCGGGTTTTGGGAAATTATAAACACTGTCAAGATGTCTATATCGAGACTGTTATAATTCCTTTATTATTGTTGACGTTCAGTGGAAATGTTAGGCTTACCTAGTCCCTAAGACTAGGTGCCATCACTACACCCAACAGAGGGAAATTTGGGTCGTGACATATACATCCTGCTATAATGCTGGCGATACCACCACACCGGAGGAGATGCGTAAAAATTTCTAACCAATTGCAGAGTTAACCAAACACGGAATCATTCCTCTTGACTAAGACCATCATCTCATTACAAACCAGTAAGGGTAACTGTTCTTCAATGTATTTCACAAAATCTTATCGCACTAGATCCCTGATCCAAAAATCTCGTCTCACCCAGTATGAACTGCTCAGGCGGCAAATCACTCCAAACATGACCAACAGTCTCACATGACAACACAAAAGCGCTAATAGGCCATAAATCGAACATGACACATACAAGAATCACTCAGGAAAAGACTACTCAACTCACGCAACTTATTATGAACTCTTCTTAGAAAATAGAAAGTAAAACAAAGAAAAATAATATAGGAACCTTACTCATCATCACACTGTGAAACCCGATCCAAATAACATACCCGTGGCGGCGTGCCGCCCGATCCCATCATAAAATTCACATAAGGAAATACACAGAATTGCTCACTATTACAAATTACTGAATATGGGTCACAAGAACGCTAAGTGCATAATACCATCCTGGCGAGACTGATAAATCCATATGCTTCCAAAACTTAAGCACAATTGATGTGCGATATATGTACTCTGAATCTCAAGATCTCTCCTGCTCGCATAGCATCATCACTACACGGAGACTCAACACATAGGGATCTATTAAGCCATTTCACAACTCACATGGCACAATCACAACATTACATGAATTTGACGAAGACAAAACAATACTTGATATACCAACACCCCTCCTTGAGGAGCGCTATACTGAAATAAACACATCTGACTCGCATGAAGCCCATAATCTTGTTTAAATCCATTCATACACTTCAAGCCGATTCTGCTCGCAATGAACTAGACTGATAGCCTTACCTGGGTCCATAATACCCACTTCCTCTCATAATACACAAGAACAACCATCATAGCCGGGACAAACACCCCACATTCCACATGCAACTGAACTGAACGCCTTCCTGGCATAAATCCTCAAATAAGCAATATTGCACTTCCTTATACTTGGTCTAAATCTTCAACCAACCAGGTGACTACATGTCACACTTATGCAATCTTCTTGTAGTTACGCTCCCACGACCTTCCACACAGGTAACAAGTCTGCACATCCATACCACCGACTACCCTAACACTGTAAAATAATTCAAGAACCCATAACCAGGATGCTAACCTCTTTTATCAAACACTGATCTCAGGTGACACTGAAGACCATACCAACTTACTCTTAACTTTAAAATTCATGCTCATCTGAGCTCATGAAATCCTTGATAACACCAAACCCCATTCCCAATTCTTACTTCCAGCTCCACACTGACTACTGCACCCAATATGCCGATATGGAATGGCACAGGAATTCCATCATAATTGCTGAACCGCTAATAGGGTGAATACTTCATCATATAGAAACCTCTTACTTTCCTCAATTCAAGAGGACAATAACAACACTCAAGTGAATTCTCACAATAGCCACTAGAATCCCTCATAAAAACTTGCCAACCACACAACCGTTAACCTACTCACGGGAGACAACCCACTTGTGGAAATCACCAATTGACACCTTCCGACGACGCTGTACTGCACAACCTCTACAACATTATTATCCCATCCTAAGCATGTTCTCATTCACCAACTTTACCAGTCCCGTCTTCTCCTCATGGACATCTACTAATTGCGCTACAATATCCTTTAGTTCACCACTTTGCTGCCGCTCTCCCACTTTGGTTAAACTCATTCCTTTAGGCACTACCTGAACTTCTTTCCTTACGCCTGGCCTTTTAGAAATTTAGCTGTCGCATGACACTTCTAACATGTCTTCTTTTGTCGTATGCTTCCCAATCGCTGCCTCAATTCAATATCATTCTCTGCAGCGCTTACACCAGTAGATCACCACGACTTCAAACTCTCCGAGGATCATTTATCTCGAGCTGCCTTCATTATCAACATTTATCCAGTACTGAACCACCGCACCTCACGGTCTCTGCCAACTGCATAATTCAATACTGCTTCACAATACTCTGACCCCATGCACCCGAAGAAACCATGGCACTGACGAACTTAACACATTCCATTCGATCAAGGACGACGATAACACATCACAGGTGAATACTCCACCTTAATTTAAAACACCAAGTCTTACTACTTTATCAACCCCAACCAGATCATTCATAATCCAAATGCCATTCCTCTGCCGGAACTAAAATACTGAAATCTCGAAATCACACTCTGAGAAGACCTCCCTTCAAGACATTCATCACCCCCTAACCTACGGGAAACCATTTAATAATCATATCAACACCGCGCGATAACCAACCGTACGCACCTAACAATCTGAGGATAACCTCAAAGTTCTCAGAATCACAACTACTGGCTGAAACAACATAATATTCTTCTGCAGGGCAACAACAACATCCCCAACAAACTACACATGGAAAACATCTCTCACCATATCTGTAGCACCATTTAAATCCCTCAAATCCACGATTCATAGCAAGCGCTCCGCGACACGTAAGATTGAGTAAGAAGAAACATAGGCATAAACATTAAAGGAATCAAATCGTACGATGAGGAATCAAGAAGGGAAGTGCTCCTAACAGCCCTATAGCCTCTCAAAGATAAGAACAGACGTCTCCGTACCGATCCACAAGACTCTACTAGACTTGCTCATGACTCATGAAACCCAAGGAAACCTAGCGCTCTGATACCATGTTGTCACGACCCAAAATCGGTCGTGATGGCGCCGGACACCACTGTCAGGCAAGCCAATCATTAAATAGTTGAAATAAATTCCCGTTAACATTTTCGAAATCGTTACCTTTCACTTACAACCTAATGAGCAAATAAAAATTTATTAAATAAATACGACAGGTAAACAATTCAATTTTTAAAAAAAAATCCCAGACACGTCCCAGAACTCGGTAACACAAGTACATGAGCGAAACTCTAAGAATTTATACAACATACTACAAGCTTGTTCGAAATACAAATTGGACAAGGAATATGAAAATGAAAATAATTACAGTACGAGGGAGACTCTGTCGGCTACGGGTCGCCTCTGGATAATGGAGCTCGCCTAAGTCCCCAATGTTGGCCACATCACAGTGAAAGTACATTTGCAATAAAAATGCACAGCAAGTGTAGTATGAGTACGAAAACAATGTGTACTCAGTAAGTATTCCGCCTAACCTCAGAGAGGTAGTGACGAGAGGTTTACTTGACACTCACTAAGGTCCAACAAAAATAATTTAACAAGATATGATATCAGTAATAGGCATAGAAGGATGATAAAAATAGAAAACATTAAAGATAACTGTAACTCAAATAAATACTGAAAGTAAATAAACAATTACTACTTCATTTTCACCCAAATATCTTGAATAAAAAGTTACTTCTTCATTCCCCCCCCCCCAAAAATATCTTAAATAAACAATTACTTCTTCATTTCCCCCCAAATATCTTAAATAAACATCCATGAAATGATTAACAATTTAGCATGCACATACAGGATAAGGACAACCAACATGAGCCATCATAACAACCATATTTGTGCAGTGCCAAGGGTCGAACAACCCAAACCATAATATATCTTTCAATCTCGCTGTGGCGTACAACCCGCTCCCATGAGAGGGGGGAAATAACACTCCGCTCGCGGAATGTAAATTGCGAAGCGGTCACACACATTCATGCACAATCAAACAGTTCACCCCGACTACATCGGGAAAACAAATACTCAAGTAAATGATAAATTTCTCTTTCAAAAGTCACAAAATAGTATTTAAATCTTTCTCGAAATTCATTTGCCAAGTTTAACAATATTTTATAATATAGCCTTATCAAAACTACAATTATCCACGTAGGAGTCAATTCTCATTCTAATTGATTAAGAAAGGTACACTCTAGCTTTCTTAGGAAATAAATTACAAATTCAATAGTATTATCAGTCTAATATTATTGGCAGGATCACATATACAACACGTAAGGCATGCTAGTGGGTCCTAGACTACCCGGACATAAGCGTAATAGTAGCTACACATGGACCCTCGTCACTTCGTGCGTACGTAGCCCTCACAAATAGTAGCACATATTTAATTAGTTTACCTAGGGGGAACAATTCCCCCTCACAAAGTTATAAAGGAGACTTACCTCGCTCTGAAATTCCATAACCAGCTTCCAAGCCCTTCCGACGACTCCAATTGATGCACAACCCCCCAAAACTACCAAATAACGGGCAAATCAATGGAAATTCACTCCAATACTTGTAAAAATTCAAATTACATAATTTCCATACCCCACTCAAGGAATTGACAAAAATACCCTCGGGCCCACGTGCCCGGATTCCGAAATTTCTCGAAGATAAACTCTACCCATAGCTTTACTAACTCAAATATATCATTTTACTCAAATATTCATGCTCAATTCGTGGTAAAAATCCAAATTACAATTTTCTAGGTTTTTCCTCAAAAAATCCCAATTTCCTACTAATTTCCATGTCTAATTCTATGCATAAACCTTGTATTTAACTTAAAAACATGAAGAAATTACTTACCTAGTAAGGCATGATGAAAATCCCTCTTGAAGCTCCTCAAAGTCGTCCAAACCAAAGAAAAATGGGAGAAAATGAGCCAAGAATCTCGGTTTTAAAATAAGCCAAGAATCTCAGTTTTAAAAGATTCTGCCCAGGCCTATTTTTGCACCTGCGATCAATCTTCACACTTGCGCTCCCGCAGGTGCGCAATCACCCGCACCTGCAGCTTCCTCAGCTCCAACGAAAACTCGAACCTGCGCCCCATTGTCCGCGTCTGTGCCTTCGCAGTTGCACAAATTACATCACACCTACGCTCCCAGCTAAGCCACCAAAATCTTGCTACTGCGGCCAAATCCTCGCAGGTGCGGTCACACCAGATGACAGCAATCTCAGCACTTCTTCAAACTCCAAACTTGATCCGTTAACCACCCGAAATCCACTCGAAGCCCCCGAGACCCCGTCCAATTACACCAATCTGCTCCAAAACATAATGCAAACTTGCTCGAGGCCTCAATTCACATCAAACAACATCGAAACTACGGATCACACTAAAATTTAAACTTTAAGATCTTGAAATTTCAAACTTTCACATCCTATGCCGAAACCTATCAAATCACGTCTGATTGACCCCAAATTTTCCACACAAGTCAAATTTGACATTATGGACCTGCTCCAACTTCCGGAATCGCATTCCAACCCTGATATCAAAGTTTCCACTTCTGGTCGAATTTTCTCAAAAACCTTCAAATTCTTATCTTTAGCCAAATGACTTCAAAATGACCTACGGACAACTGAATTCACTTCCGATCATGCTCCCAACTCCAGAATCACCATACGAAGCTATTCCCAGACTCAAAATCCCAAACGGACATCTATAACATTGAAATGCCTTCCAACCCAAACTTATGAAATTTCTTCTAAAATGCTATCTTCCGCAATATATGACGAAACGCTTCCCGGTTATCCAAAACACGATCCGGATGTACTCCCAAGTTTGAAATAATCATACGAACCTGCTGGAACCCTCAAATCCTGATTCGGAGGTCGTTTACCTAAAATTCCAATCTTAGTTGATTTCTCCAAACTAAGGCTTCTAGGATGAAAATTTTCTTTTCAATTTGACTTTGAACTTCCCAAAATTCAACTCCGACCACGCCCCGAGTCATAATACCTGAAATGGAGCTGCTCATGACTTCATCCCATTGAACGACGCGCTAGATATCAAAACAACCGGTCGGGTCGTTACATGTAAATACCAGGTCAGTGAGGCAAGTCAGTTTAGTGGACCTCATCCCCCTTGTGTGAAGTGTGGGAGATGTCATCCATGGATATGTCACTATGGTATCAATGTATGCTACAAGTGTGGTATGAGGGGTCGCCTTCAAAGAGATTGCTATTTGTCTCGCCAGAGCATAGGTAGGGGTGTGGCACAACCAGCCAGTTCTGCCGCTACTACATCCACAACACCCCCAGCTCGGGGCACTATAGAACTCGTAGGGTGTGGAGCAGCTAGGGGAGGTATTCATAGCTCGGGAGGTCCTAACAAGTTTTATGCTATGATGAGGCGTCAAAAGTTGGAGGCTTATTCATATGTTGTTACATGTATATTGACTATCTAATCTCATGATGTATATGCTCTTATTGATCGCGGTTCCACTTTGTCATACGTCAATCCTTATGTTTCTATGGAATTTGGGATAGAGCCAGAACAACCTTATGAACCATTCTCTATATCTACTCTTAGAAAGAGACGTATCATTCGTGAAACCTCTTTGTCACAGCTATCTCTTACTTACAACATCTTGAGGGAATGATTCCTATAATGATTTATTTGAATTGAGTTATAACCCCACGGTAATACTTCCCACTTGCTTCACTGGAGTTCTTAACAAGGGATTATACCTGATGATTTTCTTACAGAACCTTTTTATTTAAATGGATAACATCTGCTCACTTGTGCTTATGCATGCACCATCGTAAAGTTGATCTATGTGGTGTCAAATTCAATGTAAAAGTAGCTTAGTGTTGTGATCCTTCTTGAGTCACTCTTTTTATCTCTAGGTTATATGGCTTATATGGTTTGAACAATCACTCTACTCTTTTGCGAGTATCATCATGAAACCATTTCATTGTCTAGTAACATGAGAGCATATCTCAGCTCCTATCATATGTGTACATGTCAAATGAATTGGTCGCTTGTCCACATAAATTTTCTAAGAAATTTGAGAATTTCACAAATTTGTCATAGGAAGATCTTTTGTTTTCCCATTGCAGTATGACTTTCATGTCCAATTAGATTGTTTCGCAGTAAGTAGCTCACTTTGTTTCTAGTATTGTTGTTGCCCATTAAGTGGCCCGGTATTGTAGCTTGAGGGTTATTATTGTAGAAACATGTCTAGCTCATAGAAAAATGTCCATTATCTCTAACCAATACATGATTTCATCCCAATATTAAGATACCTAGTTATATGGTTTCACTCGTGAAAGGTTCTGAATAGATATTTCAAGTTTTGGCACTTATCACAGGCATATTGATTTGAAATACAAGTTGTCCTATCTTTAGTTCTCTCATATAGGATCAACTATCGGGAAGGTTAAGCTATTTGAATGATAATAATCTCATAATTTTTCAACTTCTTTTTCATCCTCATGGGATTGTGGCATAGACTCCTTGTGTCAGTTAATGTTAGGAGTGTAATCCAACTACATGTATTTCTTTGAAACCTCTATCACATTCAGGGTGACAGAATATTCTCATTTCGAGTTAACCTAATTTTCCCTACCCTCCAGGAGGCAACTGGTGTCACGTACTTGGCTATTTATCTTTGAGGCTAACTATTGCCGAGCAAGGCACATACAGAATGAAACGATTGTTACTTTCCCTTTTCATAACTCCCAGTCTTCCAAGAGTAATTGATGCTAATGCCTTTAGCCTCCCTATCATGCCACCCATGTGTCACATGTCTAAAATGACTTTTGTTACACCTCAGGGTCATGTACATGGTTCCCACGCTATCAATGCCTACTAGTTAACTCTATGGCGCATTCGTCAAATCAATGATGTCATCACAATGATTAATCATGTCGTCGCTATCGGTAGCAAACTTCATGTCTCTTAGGACAGAACCTCCTGGATTATTTTGCTCAGTATATTGATGAATTCTTAAACAATTCCAGCCCCATCCTGAACCTCGTTGTTCATGTTTATAGTAAATCTACGGGTATTGACGGTTCAAACATGTAAAAGAAGAAGAATCATCCCATGATCAAATATATTGGATCAAAGGGAAATTGTGAAAGGCCGCCAAGGTTTAGTTGGGTGTTCATCGGAGAGATTTAGAGTTGAAAAAGTGAACGGGTTATTCTTGTGATTTTCTCTATGACTATATTGGGTGAATTGCTAGTAAAGGTAAAGTATGGGTAGTCACCTTGAGCCTTATGGAAATCTTGCGGGAATTAGGCCAAACTATGAGTATGATGTTTCCCCATCGTTGTCCTCCCTATGCCCAGTATTTTGTGTGGCTATGTATAATAAGGTTGTTGGAAATCCTTTATGTATAATTCCAATGGAAACTACTGAAGGTGAAATTAATGGGTAATTGGCATATGAGAAGTACCTAACGGCGATCCTTGATTAAATAAGTCTGAAAGATGAAGATTAAAGAGATTTCCTTTGCCAAGTGCTATGTCGAAGTCTGTGAGTCGAGAAGGTCACTTGAAGGCAAAAATTTGCTTGATTGTATAGCAAATGGTTGTGATTTGAGAGGTACTTTCTATGTGTAATGATCTACAAATGTGCAGCTCATATCCAGATTTTATTTTATAATGTAGTGCATGTAATGCTGAGAATAGTGTTGTTTATATATATATATATATATATATGTATATTGTAATGCCTCTTCGAGTTGTGGATGTGTTGTTAGGGTGGTTTTGATGATTCTCTGACAGGTGGATAGGCCCGAATACAGAGGAAACTCTGCCGAAATTTCTGAAATATTTGGGAACTTAAGGTATGTGAGAAAAGATAATTATGTTAAGTGTTTGGGGCGGACTCTACTTCTCATTCGAGGGCGAATGATCCTAAGCAGGGGATAATGTAAGGCCCCGGAAAATTTCGCTAAGGAATTCAAGGTTTCGTGGTGCTATAGTATGCTAAACTATTTGAAAATTGTTGCGAACGAGCCGCGGTATGGAATTTTTGGGTTGTACAATGCATTGGGGAGTTTTTTGGTAAAACATTTGCAAAAATTGGCCTTTTTGCGGTCCATTGTGCGACCGCAGATTCAATCCGCGGACCACATATCCGTCGCAGTGTGAAGCAGATAGTTGGCCATTTTGAAGCACCATTTTGCGGGCTGCGAAACGATTCTGCTATCAAAAAATAGATTCTTCTGCTGCAAAACTCGTCACATAATGATTCTGCTATAGCAAAATGGTCGCAAATAAAATTTTGCTACCACATAATCGATTCTGCTACCACATAATTGCACCACATAATTGACTTCGGGGATCATTTTTGGAAAATTTCATATCCGATCATATCTTGACATAAGGCCTTGGGTGGTTATTTTAGAAGGTAAAATCTGATTTTTCAGAGAGAGGTATGAACATTCTAGAGAGAGAAGGAAGAAATCTAACATTCTAATCATCCAATCTTGCACCAATCTTCAAGAATCAAGGAAGCCAATCACTAGATTATCGTTTACCCGGGTAAGTCCTACTCCTAAGGTTTCATGCAAGAAGTTATGAGTTCAAGTATATAGTAGGGTTGGAAATAGGCCATGCATGTTTCACTAGGTTGTAGTATGTGGGGCTAATGAACCATTTTGGGTAGTTTCTTGTTGAAATATGTTGAGGGAGGAAGGGATTACAATTATAGAGCCTTGTAGTAAATTGTTCATGCTAGGTGTTTGACAAAATTCCTAAGAGAGTTACACCATAGGAATCCTTCTAATTATTAACCTATTTTCACTATCTTCCTATAGATTATTATTGCTAGAAGTGTTGGGGCGTTGTAGTAACTTAAGAAAATCTCAAACAAGGTATGTTGACTAAACATTCTCTGTTAGAATGGAATTACATAATGTTTCCGTAAGTTCAACTATGCTCTGCTCAAGATTTCTAAGTTCTATATTCCGGGTTACTCCCTATAAACTTGATTATTTCGATTTAGCCTTACGTCGAAAGATGGATGTCAAAGTATGGTTTGCATAATAAAATGTTATGGCTCTGAGTCGTGTTTTAAATGAAAATTAGTATACCAATTTGGTGAGAAAAACTTGATATGCTTAAGACTCATAATTGCTCATATGTGTACCTAAAGTCTTTATTGGAAATGTCTTATTCTTGATAATCTTTAAAGGTGCTTGAAAATAAAATAAGTGAATTGAGGAAATAGAGCGTGGCCAACGTACCAAGAATTTAATTCATAGTTGTGGCTAGTGGTGCCAATGAAATGAGAGCATGTGATAAAGAGTATGAAGTGAGCCTCGACTCAACTATTTTAAAATGACTTCGAAAATAGAGTTGCCTAAAAGCTTTTGTACTCAATTCATTCCCATAAGTGGCTGTTTTAACTAATGATTTGCTTTATAAACATATCCAGTGTAGCTCGAGTTCTTACATGCTTAAGTGTTGAAATTGTATATTGTCATTTGTAGGAAAGACTATTGCAATAATAATGCACGAGATCTTGTAGCACTTACCAATGAAATGGTGTATTGATTGTTTATGATTTTGATGTGTGTTTAACCTACTGGTCGGTATGCCCTGTTCTTTAGGAAGAAAGATTTTGTGTTTAAAGTTTCCATTACTAATGAATTTGAGGTATATAATTGTTGAAATATTCTATATGTTGATATTTGATGGTGATCTTAAAAATTGAAAGAGGTGAAAGTGTGGGATATGAAATACGGCCATCGTGCCAGCAATAAAAAATCTTGTGAATGGCGAAGTGAGCCAAGGAAATATTCTTGTTGTGAATGGCTGGAAATACTAATGAGAATTTATATAATGTGAAAGATTTTGGGGTGATACAATTGTATTTATGTTACATCTATATCAAAATCAAATCAAAAAATATCTTAGGGAGTATCATTAGCAAAATCGAGGAAGGGTGGGTCATAAGACCCACACCTGAAACTAGACGTACCGGTGTAGCTGTGAATTGTGATTATTCCCCTTATTTGGGATAAAATTGAAATATTGGTGAAATTGCGATTATTCCCCTAAATTGGGATGAAACTGGTAATAGTTGTGATTTGGAAAAGTCAACCCACACGGCATATGTGGGAAGGCGGCCTAGCTGATCGGACGCCATGTTGCGCTCATGGTGGTACTACTCTTGGTAACAATTTTCTTTCGCATCACATGTCAAACCACATTGTTAATGGGGATATGGCCTAGCCGATCGGGCATGATCGAACTCCGTTCTAACAAAGACGGTGCTATATAAGTGCTAATGATCTCCCAACAAAAAATATATATTATTTCCGTATTTTGAAAATTGTTATGTTTCAATTTAGGCATTTGGATATTGTTGATTGTGACTTACTTTTCTATGGGTTTCCTTTTCTTATATGGTTATTCTATTTTGGAAGAGGACTTTTAGCTCTTCATACTAGTGTTATTCGACCGTACTAACGCTCCTTTTTTTCGGGAGCGCGGCATCTTTAATGGATGTAGCTGGTTCCACAGCAGGCAACATTGATCAGTAATAGCGGTACTCTCTCTTCCCAGCTGACTTGATGAGCCCCTATTTATTTTTGGGTCAATATCTTATGTTTCTCATGTACTTTGTGTTTTGAGGTATAGCGGGGGCTTGTTGTCGGCACTATCATTGTACTCCTTTATATCTTTTAGAGGCTCTGTAGAAATTGTGTGGGTTGTATGTCGGTGTTGGGGAAAGTCAAGTAATTCATGTTTATGTTTCAATGAATCACTTGTTCCACTTTAGCCCATCAAAAGGTGTGTATTTTGAGATGTTAAGAATGAAGAAATTAATAGAAAGGTTTTGGTATTGTATTCATGATCTACCTATTGTTTAATTAATGAATATATGTCAGCTCTTTTTCATGAGTAAGTTTGGGTAGAAAGTATCTATTAGGCTTGCTCGGTTGGGTTAACTCGGTTGAGCACCTGTCGCGCTCCCCGAGTTTGGGGCATGATCATTTGGTTAGGTGCGATCACCACTAGTTGGAATTTGGGTCGTAACAAAATGCAAAGGCTCAACCGCGAGCGTGAAGAGAAGATGAAGGAAATGAGGTAGTAGGCCTTTGGCCTACGCGAACGCGACTATGGAATCGCGAACACAGAGGGCGAGGGACAGTGGGCATCATGAACGCGACATGAAGGTCGCGAACACTTAGAGTTAATTAGGAGGCTGTGATTTTTGGCCTTTATGATTGCGATGGTCTTTCTGCGATCGCGAAGAAGAGCGGGCCCGGGTAGATTGGATTTAATACGAGATTTGGCTCATTCTCTCATTTCACTTGGTTGGGCGATTTTTTGAGCTTTTGGGGAGGAGATTTCATCATATCTATGGGGTAAGTTATTTCCTTTCGTTTTGAATTAAATACATGAGTTACAGGTGTATTTAAACATGAAATTTTGTAGAAATTTGGGATATCGAAGAAAAACCTAGAAATTGGTATTTCGGGATTTGACCACGAAATTGGAGATCGAGTTTGGATTAAACTATATATTTGATTTCTTGGTGTTATGGGTGAAGTTTATCTTAATAAATTTTCGGAATCCAGGCACGTGGGCCCGAGGGTTGATTTTATCGACTTTTCGAGCGGAATTGAAAATTGTTTAGTTGATTAATTATGGCTATGAGAACACATTTTGATTGGTTTGCACATTGTTTGCTTTGTTTTGGATCGACAAGCTTTGGATTGAGGTATTAGAGTGGCATTGGAGATGGCTATTGAATTTCAGAGCGAGGCAAGTCTCCTGTCTAACCTTGTGAGAGTGAAACTACCCCTAGGTAATATTTATTGTTTTGTGCAACTAGTTGTTGGGGCCTACATACACACGAGGTGAAGAGAGTCCATATGTAGCTAAAGCATGTTTATGTCCGGGTAGACTTAGGACTTTACTATGTGATAATTGAATTATTTGAACTCGTTCTGCTAGCTTAATTAATTGAAGTTATAGTTGAAGTTGATTTAGAAATAAATATATGTACACTAGGCGAAGCCTTAACAATTTGAGTTAGGGGCGAGTTATTGGAGAAAAGGTAAAGATTATATTCATTTTATGCCCATGTACCGTATGTAAACACATGTCTCATAATTTGGTAACTTTCTTACTTTTCTGGTGGAGCAGGCCGAATGCCTCGGCAGTAAATAGATACATCTATGGTTCTTGTCGCTCGACCCTCGGCATTGTACACATTATTCTAGATCGGGCCGAATGACCTCCGCAGATGTCACGATCCAAATATCCATCTAAAACACGTCGTGATGGCACCTAGTCTCTCTGACTAGGTAAGCCTAAAAAATTGCGGAAGTATCACTAGTGGAAGTAAAACTTAACAACTAACTACAATAGATACTGAATAACCAATAATAATGACGCTCGATATGTACAAAAACCAAAACACTAGAAGTACACAACTTTCCCAAAACCTGGAACATCATGAGTCACAAACTGCAGAAAGAGAATATTATCTCTATACTCCAGAGTGTAATAAAAATACAGGAAGTGTTTGACATGGGGAAGAATAGGGGGGGACTCCAAGGTCTGCCGATGCAACAGATATACCTTGAAGTATCCAAAGCCCTCTCGTCTCACTGATAATGCAGATGATAATGACCACCTAGATTTGCACACAAAACATGTGCCGAAGAGTAGCATGAGTACACCACAATGGTACCAGTAAGTGTAAATCCTAACCTCGGTCAAGTAGTGACGATGTCAGGTCAGGCCCACTAGTAAATAATAAATGAAGCAGGAGACATACAGTATAATAATAGACTAAAATTTAAAAAAAGGAAACACAACAAATAATAGTACATCACACAGGTTAAATAGCAGGGAAACTCCCGAGATACTGTCTCGTAGTCCCAAAATAAATATGCAGGGAGAACTCCCGAGGTACCACCTCGTATTCTCAAAAAATGTGCGGGAAGAATTCTGAGGTACCTCCTCGTAGTCTCAAAAGTAAATATGCAGTGGTTCTGCAGGGATACCGTCCCGTAGTCCCAAAATAAATACACAACTCAAACAAATGAAGATAACAACTACATCACGAGAATCTACAGTTTACGCTAAGTACAAGTCAAGAAAAGAAGCAGGAATTCACTAAGCATGCTGCAAAGAGTTTAGTTAAGCAATTAAGACACCTAGACATATTATTCTATGATAACTGGGTAACTACACATGCTAGTATACTCAATTAAGGCGAAAACAAGTATTACTAAGTAAACATCAGGTTTTGCAACAAATAGCCCGCATACGCACTCTTCACCTCGCCTACATGACGCTGACATATCATATTAGTACCAAATCCTAAGGGGATTTCCCCCACAAAAAAATTTAGGCAAGTAACTTACCTCGAACCAAGCTAAATAAATTGGTTGCAATGCTCTTCCCACGAATATCCGACTCCAAATGGCCCAAATCTAGCCAAAATCAATTAATGTTGGGTCATCCTATGTCTATTATGCACCTATATTTTATTCTGATTATATCTTGAAGACCTTTTTGGCCCATTTAGCGTTATAGTATGATAATAAATATATGTTACCTTTGGTACTCGGTTGAGTATGGTACCGGGTGCCCGTCGCGGTCCTCCGATTTGGGTCGTGACCAAAGTGGTATCAGAGCAGTTCTATCCTAGGGATGTCTACAAGCCGTGTCTAGTAGAGTCTTGTTTATGGGTGTGTTGTGCACCACACTTATAAGCAGGAGGCTACAGGGCATTTAGGACCGTCACTCTTTCTTCTTACTCTAGATCGTGTGGTAGAGCTCAGTCGTAAGAAATCAATTTCCTAAATTCTATCTTATTCATAATATGAGGATGCCTACATCTTGAAAGAAGATTGGTCAGAGATTGCAATATGGCTTTGGAAGAGTTGAGTAAGAGGAATTCAATTTTTCATCATGCTTATGAGGAGTAAATGTGAGGTCTTTCGGCTGATTATGTGTATTCTAAGACGTGTAAGCTTCTTGGTAAGGAGACGTAAGGAATGTATATATATCCACCGATTTGATAAAGAAAACAATAATGAGAGATCAGAAGGTAGATACAAGTTTCAACAAGTAAAAGGAGCAAGGTGAAGAGGGGTACGAGGTACTTAGTTAGTAAAGATTATCAGTATTTACAATACAGGCAGAGAAATATAAGCATTCTGCGTTACTTTCAACAATAATAGAGATATATACAATTGGCCACATTCATCTCAGTTATGCCCTATGGGAGCTAACAGATATAGTTAAAGAACATGATGGATATCAGGATCCCACTGGGGTTAGAGTAACCCAAAATTGTGGATTGATTGTTATCATTAGCTAACATTTTCTAAGCATAGGCAAAATGTGGTAATAGATCTCCTTGTGAGAGATCCATATGGTGCACTCTGTAATAGAAAAGTCAGATATGAATACTAGAATGTTCAGAAATTTCAGAAGATAGGCAGTGGAGTCCTAGAAGGGTTAAATATTTACCTTAGTATGACTCCTGCCCTAGTAAGAGAGAGAGAGAGAGAGAGAGAGAGAGAGAGAGAGAGAGAGAGAGAGAATGTTAGGGTCCCAATGAACCAGTGAGATGACGCCGGGGGAGCTAAAAGTTAAGGAACAATTTGTTGAAGTCTTCAGAATAAGGTGATAGGGAGAAATATTAGCACGAGAATAAGAAGAAAGTTAATGAAACATTATGAGTAAGATATAATAAATGGGTGATAACAGTAAATCAAAATATGACAGGATGACAGAGTCTATAGTCAAGTGAAGGAAAAGACAAGAGGATACATGCCTTGAGACAATAGAAGTATAAGCACTTAAGTTATATCCTCATTTTGAGAAACCAATTACTGAGTCCATCGTGATTACCAGAAGGAAAATTTAGACCCCCGAGTAATAGAAATTAGTATGGGATAGTAAAAAAAAAAATAGTACATGAATTACGGATTGAAGGAATTGTTAATAGTCAGCATCGTTTCAGAGATCATGTTTCGACAATATTAGAATGAACAATATAAAAATAACCTTTAAAGGTTATTCAAGAAGACGCTTACCTAAAGCAAGAACTATGAGCAGAGTTAAGCTTAAGGGAGTAAATGTGCCAGTTACACCAGGTGTCACCCTTATGCGTAAGAAATTCAATTATCCTTGGTGTAGAAGGGTTACCGCAAAACGAGTAATATGTTAGTGAAGATGTGAAAAAAAAAACTCCAAAGATGAAGAGGTAACTATCGAATGGTAAAGGAAGAATGCGGTAAAAAGGTGAAAGAAATGAGATTGCATTTATTCAGATCCTACAAATATAATATGACTCCAGAACATTATGCAAGAATGACGATGGGGAGAATCAATATGGTTTTCGCACTCGATGATATTGTTAAATAAGTGGGAATGAACACTTGATACATAAGGATCCAGTATGAGAGGTAAGTTAAGACAAAGGGCATAACCTAAGAGGCGTTACATAAAATACAACTATGAGAGTGGAGCAACGGGTAGTCTGTAGTAGATTCAAGAAGAGCCTAGTTATGGATAGATAGGAGGATACATACAAATCAGTAGATCATGCAAGATAAACGTAGTGAAACCCAGCATAGGAAATTCAATCTCTCAGATACGACTTCGTAATCCTCGAGAAATATTCAGATAGGAGTTGGGGTAGTAGGAGGTACCAAATAAGTCTTACAAAAATAAAAGGGAGAGCCACTAGGGAGACAACTAAAATTTAAATTCGGAAGCGAACCTTCGAGCACAAGGGCGCGAAGATAAGTAACTAAGGATAATGATAGGCGAGTAATAACATCATAAATACTGTGGGGTATATAATGTAATAAGATCGCAGCTTTACAAGAGACAGAGGGTCTTCCCTAAGCACTGCAACGAAAGACCAACTGAGGAAATAAGGAAGAAGGCTTCAACCTAAGCATAGTTACCTAAAGAAGAAATGTCATTGTAATAACAGTCTCACTATAATATTTTATGCACTCCATAAGAAAGTGGCACCTACCATAGCTAATGAACGGGAAGAAAAAAAATCAAGAGTTGATAATTGAGATCATATGAGATACAGGGAACTCCAGTATTCGTGGGCACTAAGAAAAATCCAAGTATACATGTAGCAAGTGACAGAACGACCAGGAAAAGTAATTTCTTACATTTAAAGACAACTGAGAAGGCATGCAAGGAGATCTATAGTGATAGCATGTTAAAAGGAAGGTTGCGAGTAGTATAAATAGATATGCGTAGGTCACAAGCTAAAGTATGGTAGAGCAGCACGATTTTAGCTAGATGGGAGTAAGGATAAGAAAAGGTGAATGAGAAGGTAACGAGAATAGGTAATTCCTCGGGATTAAACCCATCACAACAAGAGAGCTAATGGTTTCCATAAAATTATAAAAAGCTCAGTATAGCACGAGTGAACTCAAAGGAGCTTAAAACAAGGAGCATTTAGAAGCGATAGAATGCTACCCTGGTAGTAAAGTAAGGGTGTAACTGTGATAAATGATAAGAGGATGACGTTTAGGCCATTGATTGAGTAATGATTTAAAGAAAAAGGGATTTCATGGATGAACAGGATTAGAATACCCACTCACCCCGACAGGATGAATCACATTGGGATGCTATGAAATATAGTTATTAGAGTATAATATTGTCACTAAGTGGAGCAGGAAAATCACTTCAGATGTTCCCCGATGAGACGTGAGCCCTAGTGACGATATATTACATAAGAGGTTTCGAGTTATTAGCGGTAGACTATAGATCAACATTAAGGTGAATCAACAATAGATGGATGAAAGTCACAAATGTGATATGAGATTAGGTTGTCATCATTAAGATGAATAGTAGTAAGGAAGCATTAAATGCCTTAGATTTATACATATAGGATAAGCGGTGAGAGAGTAACCTAGATTTGGGTGGCAGACCTCGATATTAATAAACCGAAGTAAGAGTTATGGTACAGTATGACCTACCTAGTTTTGGTAAAGCCATAACCATAGATAACCGAGGCTATGAAACAAGATATAGCAATAGTCGTAAGTTTAACAAAGTACCAACAAAAGAACTTTAGTATACCTATAGATGCCCAGAGGGACAACTTGTCATAGTACTATATACGTTCACAAGTGAAGCCTAGAGATTGGTTAAAAGCTAAGGGACAGATAGATAAGAGTCGCAATGGCGCACAATCAAGGTAAGAATCATACAAGCTGCATGAAAGAAGGTAGAAACAGTTACGAGATTGGAAGAACTTTGACCACAAATCATGGTGTGATAAAGAGGCCTAAAGGGGGGAATGCCATAGCCTTTGGATTTATTCATCGAACAAGTCCCTAGATGGAAAATACAATATTAAAGTATTCGTAAGAGTTATTTCTTAAGAGAAGGATAAGTGCATTAGTCAACATTCGAGGACGAATTTTCCAAAGGGGGGAATGAATTTACACCCCATGTTTTCGTACGTGAGAGTACGTCGTAAGTCAATTGACGTAATATGAGAAACAAGATTATAGTTGGAAGTATATAAAGTAAGTTAATCATGTTACCTTGGAGGTTACAAATATTTAAGATCATGAATAACGAGTACCAAGAGGGTTGGAGATTTTAGAAGCTAAATCTATTGAAGAAAATAAGTTTCGTCGAATCGACGAGTTTGGAATGTTTAACATGTACTTTTGGGTGAGAATATGGTTCATTACATTATAAGGAGGTTATTCTATGAATTATTTTTGTTGTATGATAATCTTGTGCTACGTTTTGAGTAAAGTAAGTTGTGGAACAAAAGTTGGCAAATGTTGAAACTTAGGTCAAATGTATCTAAGCTTTTCTCCCAATATACTTGAAATTAGGGGATTATCTACCTAAAAATTGAATATATAGGAGTCTAGTCTCCAACACATTAAACCGTTCATCAATATGACATAGGAGTAGAGAGATATTTGCAGTTTCGCGAGATTGCGCATACATCATAAGTGACAAGTAGGTGGGTCACTAAAGCTTTTTGAGCAATACATTTCGTTTGTTATATGAGGTATTATTGGGATACATTATATACCAAATTTAAGGTCTTGTAATTTAGTTTTGAACGCTTTTAACCGTTCATTCATATGACATCCAGATAAAAAGATATAAGTGTCGGAAGATAGGCCAATGCTAGGGTGCCAAGCTAGCACCTTTTTGACTTGTCCAAAGTTGATATATATAAGTCTTAGGTCGGCTTTCTCTTCATTTTTCAGTATAACAAGACCAGATAACACCCATAAACATATCCTTAAGCTATATTCTATGGTTTCAAAGACGATTATCATCCCGGGCATGAAATCAAGAAGCGATAACATCAAAACGATCCCTACGACGTAAGTGTCATTGTACCGCCTCTCTTTTTTCTTTGTAGTTAGAGTTTTAGAAGGTACTTCATAGTTAAGAAACATATAATATCTGTATTTAAGTGTTTAAATATCAAGTAAAGTTGATAAATGTGTTTCCTAATAGTTAGAACTCACGGGACGGTGATCGGAAGTCGTGAGTTCAAGTTATTTGACATGTAGTGGACTGTTTGTGGGCTGTTTCGTGTTGGCCTCTTGTGCTGATGTTTACTGGAGTCATGGAGGATAAAAGGTGTGGGAAAACAACGCATAATGATGGAATGGTGGGCAGGTTGTGCGTCGTTATTTTTGTTAAGGTTGTTTGACACTACTTTTGTTGTCGTTTCAAGTATGAAGTGATTAGGGTGTGTAGGCTGTTTTGTGATATATTGTGGTGGAGATAAGGTTGGGAAATAATGAATATATGTTGTTATTGTTTTGTTCTTGGTGTTGTTGGTTTATGTTATTGGGGGAGGTCCTAGTTACAGGGGAGATGCTGCCCGAATTTACGTAAACGAGCTATTAACTTAAGTTACAGACTTAGCCCTTGCTCAACACTGATTTTGAATCTCCTTATGATATGATAGATAAAGTTGACTTGTCTGAAGAGTTTCTTGGAAGGTATTAAGGACTCAACTTGGTTAAGGTATGTTAAGGCTCTTCCTTCATTCTTTTGGCATGATCTAAAGTGAAACGAACATAAACAATATGCTATTTAATAATGAATCTACTCCTAGCAACTACGGTGGTCCATGTTGTTCTTTCCTTACAAAGTTATTCTAAGAAATTATATGTGATCCTTGAGTCCTAGTGAAGCTCATATTTACGGTATGATGTCCATAATGTAAATAGACCGTGCAACTACCTTACGTCACTCCAAAAGGTTTGGAGCGTGATTTCATGAGTCCAACATGCATTATATATAGTATCTATTTTACTCTATCGAGCCGCTCTATAGTCGGACGGGTATGGAACCTATTGTGCAACCACTGGTCAGTTGGGTTTACCGAGGTCCACGTACCGGGTACGATTCTACCGAGCCTTATGCTGGCTGGGTATGTTTTTATCGAGTCCTCTACGAGGCCGGGTATGATATGATGATGATGATGCCCACAGAGGCGGATGCTTTTAAAGGATTATATATATATATATATATATATATATATATATATATATATATATATATATATATATATATATATATATATATATATATATATATATATATATATATATATATATATATGTATCACACATTTCATGTTACTATCTTTTAGAGGCACTCAGATGCTAAAGGTTGTATCTCTTATATCTCTCTTAACATTACTATTCTTATTTATGATTTTATGCCTTACATACTAAGTACTTTATTCGTACTGACATCCCTTTTGCCTGGGGATGCTGCGTTTCATGCCCATAGGTCCCTATAGACAGGTTGACAGTCCTCCTAGTAGGCTATCAGCTCAGCGGAAGGTGTTGTTGCACTCCATTTGCTCCGGAGTTGCCTATTTAGTCAGTATGATTGGGACATGTATTGACTGGTATGGTGGGGCCCTGTCCCGACCTATATGACATTTATATAGTCTTAGAGGCTTGTAGACATATGTCATGTATATGGATACTTGTATGGACTTTTCGTCCTATGTTTTGAATTTACAAATGATCATGTCAGCCTTATAGGCCTGTAGGTCACATGTATGAGTTTCTATATAATGTTGGGTCATCCTATGTATAGTATGCACTTATATTTTATTCTGATTATATCATGACGACCCTTTTTGCTCATTTACCCATTATAGTATGATAAGAAATATATGTTACGTTGGTACACGGTTGAGTAAGGTACCGGGTGCCCGTCGCGGCCCTCCGGTTTGGGTTGTGACATACTCCAACTTCCGGAATTGGAATCCGACCCCGATATCAAAAAGTCCACTACTGGTCAAAATCTCAAAAAATTTGACTTCCGCTATTTAAAGCCTAAATACGTTACAGACCTCCAAAACACAATCCAGACACGCCCCTATTTCCAAAATCACCCAACGGAGCTAACGGAAGCGACAAAACTTCATTCCAGAGTCGTCTTCACACAATTCCGACTATTGACAAAACCCTAAGACTTAAGCTTTCGCTTTAGGGAATAAGTATCCCAAAACACTCTGAAACCACAACCAACGCCTCCCGGAATGACACATCAGCAGAAAGAGATACGGGGAGAACAATAAATATGGGATCAGGGCTATAAGTCTCAAAATGCCCGGCCGGGTCGTTACATCCTCCCCCTGTTAAATAATTGTTCGTCCTCGAACGAGTATAGAGACATACCTGAAGTGGTGAAAAGATGAGGATAACAGATGTGCATATTAAGCTCGATCTCCCAAGTTTCCTCCTCGACCAGCTGACCCCTCCATTGAACCTTCACAGAAGCAATGTTCTTTGACCTTAGCTTTCTGACCTGTTAGTCCATAATAGCCATTGGCTCCTTAACATAAGGCAGATCCTTGTCCAATTGGACTGAGCTAAAATCCAATACATGAGCCAGATCATCGGGATACTTCCATAGCATAGAAACATGGAATACCTGATGAACTCCTGCTAGACTAGGAGGTAAGGAAATCTCATAAGAAACCTCCCAACTCGCCGCAACACCTCAAAGGGACCAGTGAATCTTGGGCTCATCTTGCCCTTTTTCCCAAACCTAAATGCCCTTCAAGGCGATACCTGGACCAAGACCCGCTCTCCAACCATGAATGCAACATCGCGATTTTCCAGTGCGCATAACTCTTCTGTGAAGACTGGGCTGTGCGAAGTTGATCTTCACCTTCACCTTATCCAGGGCATCCTCAACCAAGTTTGTACCCAATAATCTAGCCTCGCTCAAATCGAACCAACCCACTCGGGGCTGACCTTCCTACCATATAGAGCCTCATATGGTGCCATCTGGATGCTCGAATAATAACTGTTGTTGTAGGAAAACTCCGCCAGTTGAAAGAACTGATCCCACAACCCTCTAAACTCCATCACACACGCATGGAGCATATTCTCTAATATCTGAATAGTGCACTTGGACTGTCTGTCTGTCTGATGGTGAAATATTATGCTCAGCTCCACTCGAGTACCCAACTCATGTTGTACGGCCCTCCAGAACCGTGATGTAAACTACGTACCCCGATCAGAGATGATAGATAACGATACGCCACTAAGCCTGATAATATTGCAGATATAAATTTGAGCCAGCTGCTTTGAAGAATAGGTAGTCATTACATGAATGAAGTGAGCTGACTTGGTCAGCCTATCCACAATTACCCAAACTATATCAAACCTCTGCTGGGACCGTGGGAGTCCAACAACAAAATCCATAGTGATTCGCTCCCATTTTCACTCTAAAATATCTAACTTTGTAAGAAACCCACCTAGCCGTTGATGCTCATACTTCACCTGCTGGCAATTTAGACATCGAGCCACATAATCCACTATGTCCTTCTTCATCCTCCTCCATCAGTAATGCTTCCTCAAGTCCTGATACATATTTGCGGCACCCGGTTAAATGGAGAACCGCGAGTTGTGAGTCTCCTAGAGAATCAACTCACACAAACCATCTACATTAGTCACACATAGCCTGCCCTGTATCCTTTATGAACCATCATCCCTAATAGTGACCTCCTTAGTATCATTGTGTTGTACTGTATGCTTAAGGACAAGAAGATGGGGTTCATCATAATGACGCTCCCTGATACGATCATAAAGATAAGACCGGGAGACCAAACAAGCCAATATGCGACTCGACTCAGAAATATCAAATCTCACAAATGGCTGGCTAAGACCTGAACATCTCACGTCAACAGCCTTTCTGCTGCTGGTACATATGCTAAACTCCCCAAACTATCTGCCCGACGACTCAAAGCATCGCCCACAACTTTGTCCTTCCCAGATGGTACAAAATGGTGATATCATAGTCCTTTAGTATCTCCAACCACCTCTGCTGATGCAAGTTAAGATCTTTTTGCTTGAACTGATGCTGCAAACTCTGATGATTGGTGTATATCTCACAAGGGACGCCGTACAAATAGTGCTGCCAAATCTTGAAGGCATGAAAAATTGCTGTTAACTCAAGAACGTGGAAAAGATAGTTCTTTTCATGCACCTTCAGCTGTCTAGATGCGTAGGAAATCACCCTACCGTAGTGCATCAACACCGCTTTGAAACCAATCCGCGATGCATCACAATATACAGTATAAGACCCTGAACCTGTAGGCAATACCAATACTGGAGTTGTAGTCAAAGCTGTCTTGAGCTTCTAGAAGCTCTCCTCACACTCCTCTGTCCACATGAATGGAGCACCCTTATGGGTCAGCCTGGTCATAGGTGCTGCAATAGATGAGAATCCCTATAGAAAATAATGGTAATACCCTGCCAAACAAAGAAAACTCCGGATCTCCATAGCTGATGACGGTCTAGGCTAACTCTACACTGCTTCCTACCTTCTTTAGATCTACCTTGATCCGATCATTATATACTACATGACCCAAGAAAGCTAGTGACCTAGCCAAAACTCACACTTTGAAAATTTTTCATATAACTTCTTTTCTCTCAAGGTCCAAAGCACAGTCCTCAAATGCTGCTCATGATCCTACAGAGTCCGGAAGTGCACCAGAATGTTGTCAATAAAAACAATGATGAACGAGTCAAGATAAGGCCAGAACACAATGTGCATCAAGTTCATAAAAGTTGTTGGGGCATTGGTCAGCCCAAAAGACATCATAAGAAACTCATAGTGACCATACCAACTCCTGAAAGCAGTATTCAAGATATCTTGCTCCCGAATCTTCAATTGATGATAGCCTGAATGTAAGTCAATCTTGGGAAACACCCTGGCACCTTTTCACGACCCAAACATCCTTCTAAAACACGTCGTAACGGCACCTAGTCTCTATGAATAGGTAAGCCTAAAAAATTGCGAAAGTATCAATAGCGGAAGTAAAACTTAACAATTAACTGCAATTGATACTGAATAACTAATAACAATGCAACTTGGCATTTACAATAAGCAAAACATTAGAAGTACACAGTTTCTCCAAAACCCGGAATATCATGAGTCATAATTTATAGAAAGTAAATAGTATCTCTATACTCCAAGGCTAATAAAAATAAATATAGGATGTTTTTGACATGAAGAAGAATAGAGGGGGACTGCAAGGTCTGCAGACGCGACATATATACCTTGAAGTCTCCAAAGTTGTCTCGTCTTACTTATAATGCTATTGGTAATGAGCATCTAGATCTACACACAAAACATGTGCAGAAGAGTAGCATGAGTACACCATAATGGTACCCAGTAAGTGCCAAGCCTAAGCTCATTCGAGTAGTGACGTGGTCAGGTCAGGCCCACTAGTAAATAATAAATGAAGAAAAAAATATACAGTATAATAATAGAGTTGAACTAAGCCGAAGGAAACACAAAAATAATAGTTCAACACATAGAATAAACAACAGCATGGAAACACCGGAGATACCATCTCGTAGTCCCAAAATAAATATGCAGGGAGAACTCTCGTGGTACCGTCTTGTAGTCCCAAAAGTAAATTTGCGGGGAGAACTCATGTGGTACCGCCTCATAATCTCAAAAGTAAATATGCAAGGGGATCTCCCCGGATACCGTCCCATAGTCCCAAAATAAATAAATAGCTCAAACAAATGAAGATAACAACTACAACAGAGAATCTACAGTTTAGGCTAAGTACAAGTCAAGAAAAGAAACAGTAATTCACTAAGCATGCTGCAAAGATTTCAATTAAGCAATTAAGACACATAGACATGTTTTTCTAGGCTAACAGGGTAAGTACACATGTTAGTATATTCAATTAAGGTGAAAACATGTAATTACTCAGTACAAATCAGGTTTCGCAACAAATAGCCTGTGTAAGCACTCGTCACCTCGCGTACACTACACTCACATATCATATCAGTTCCAAATCCTTAGGGGATTTCATTCACACAAGGTTATGCAAGTCATTTACCTCAAACCAAGCTAAATAAATTGGTGGCAATGCTCTTCCCACGAATATCTGACTTTGAATGGCCCATATCTAGCCAAAATCAATTGCATGCAATAATTATATCTATAAGAAACTAATATAATCAATGAAATATAAGCTAAATCAAGAAATTAGGAAATCGTCCCAAAAAGCCTCCACGGGACCACGTCTCAAAATCGGGTAAATGTCACAAAATATGAATACTCATTCACTCACGAGTCAACCATATAAGAATTACTCGAATCCGACCTCAATTCTGTTACGACCCAAACTAAAGGGCCGCGATGGGCACCCGTGCCTTACTCCACCGAGTACGAACGTAACATATCTTTCTTATCATACTATCATAAGTAAATGAGCCAAGAAGGACGTCATGAGATAACAAGAATAAAAAATATGGGAATACTCGACATATGACAACCCAACATGATATACAATCTTATACAAGTGACATACGGGACTATAAGGCCGAAATAATCATTTGGACACTCAAAACATAGGCTGATAAGGCCATACAAGTATCCATATATATTACATTTGTCTCCAGGCCTCTATGAGTACATAAACGTCATAAAGGTCAAGACGGGGCCCCGCCATACTAATCAATACATGTCCAAAGCATACAGACCAAATTGGCAAATCCGGAGCAAGTGGAGTGCACCAACACCTTCCGCTGAGCTGATAGCCTACTAGGAGGATTGTTAACCTTTCAATCGGGACCTACGAGCATGAAAGATAGCATCCCCAAGCAAAAGGGATGTCAGTACGGATAAAGTACCGAGTATGTAAGGCAGGAAAGCATAAATATGAACAATAGTGTAAAAAGAAGTAGAGAAGATACAACTTATAACATCTGAGTTCATCTAGGGGCGACTGACATGAAACACAACATCGTCATATTTTTAAAAACATATTTTTCAGTGGGCATCAACATCGTCATATCGTACTCAGCCTCGAAGAGGATTCGATAAAAACATATCCGGCCATCATAGGGCTCGGCAAAATCGTACCTAGCAACGTGAAACTAGGTAAAACACAATTGGTCTGTGGTTGCACAATAGGTGCCATACCCGGTTGACTATAACGCGGCTCGGTAGAGTAAAGTAGATAAATATATAATGTATATTGGACTCTTTGAATCACGTTCTAAACCTTTCAGAGTGATGTATGGTCGTTTCACCTTTTATTAACGTTATGGACATCATATCATCAATATGAAACTCAATCGAGTTCAAGCATCGTACATACATGCTTAGAATAACTTTATAAGGAAAGAACAACATGGACAACCTTAGTTTCTAGGAGTAGATTCGTAATAAAATAACATATCGTTTACGTTGATTTTACCTTAGATCATGCAAAAAGAAAGAAGGAAGTGCCTTAACATACCTTTGAAATCTTCTCTCCAATCGTCAACCAAGCTCAATATGATCTTCTTACGTCTAAAATGAGTAACCCAACTTCGTTGTTATCATATAAGCACTGCAACTCTCATATTTCAAAACCAATATTCTACAAAAAATAGACATCACCTCCTCTATTTTTACTATAGCCCATATGTTTGCAAAAGTCACCAAACAGGCCAAACAACAACAATATAATAAACAATAAGCTCTCTGATTAGTTCAACAACCATTTGAGAGGCAAGCTCGATTTCTGATTAATAAAATATGGTTTGAATCCAATTCCTTTTCCATGAATTTTCCTACAACAGCTATAACATCATACTTATGTTTACCATATCACTTTCAACCCGAAACATCATAAGCATAATCTTCAAATATAGTCCACACTCCTAGAACCTTAACCTTTATCGTCAACCTATTGTTTTTCATGTTATCTTCTTCAGTCCACTGAATTAGCACATAGATAAGCTTAACAACAATAGTTACAACATAATCAAACTATGTATAACAATTTCCAGCGACAACGAACCATATATATAGCCTCAAACAACTCAACCAACAGATGATTAACCTTAAGAGCAACCAAGAAAATGGTTTACTTACCTTAGGCAGTAGATAAAACTTGAAATCTCCAGCTGGTGTAGGTCACAACAACCCTCAATCACACCACAACACTATATGAGTTGTATTCTCTTCTTGAATTAACTTTTGTGTTCAAGTTGGTGTGTAAACACTTTATTTCGCTTTGAAACTCCAATATATATGAAGGAGGGACTGATTCTTAGCTTAACATTATGTAACAACACGAAATACGAGGTTAATTACCTTTGAAGAACCCTCCAAAATAGCCACAATATGAAGAACTACGATGTAGCAAGCACCACGGGGTTTCTAGCATTGGATTCATGTTTGTATCTTAGGTTTTCACCCTAGAACCATGGAGGAACCCGTGGAGAGAATTTAGGAGGTTTTAGGAACTGTTTTGGACAAGAAAAATGAGTTAACACGACAGACAATTCACTTAAATAAAAGCTGAAGTTTTACACCGACTTTGTGGGTCCCATGGGAGCTGCTTGCGAGGTCTCGCGAAAACGCGAATATCTCTCTACTTCGATGTTTTATTGATGAATGGTTTAATGAGTTAGAAATAGACACGTAGATATTCAATTTTTTATGTAGATAATCCCTTGATTCCAAGTATATTGGGAGAAATGTGCAGCTACATTTGACCTAATTTTCTGAACATTGTGAATGTAACTTGTGATGACCTTTGCCAACTTTTGTTCCACAACTCGCTTGACTTAAAATCGTAACAACACAACTATAATAAGACTAAAATAACTCATAAAATAACATCCTTATCATGTTAAGCACCATAGTCTCACCCCAAAAGTACATGTTATAATATTCCAAACTTGTCGACTTTCGACGAAACTTATTTTCTTCAATTCGTTTATTGTCTAAGGTTTCCAAACCTCTTGGTACTTTTAATTCAAGATCTTAAAGATTCGTAAACTCCAAGATAACATGATGAACTTACTTTTATGTAGTTTCAATGACAATCTCATTTTTTTTAGCTTACACCAATTGACTTACAACGTACTCTCATACGAAAACATAAGGTGTAACAAATTCGCCTTTCAAAACTCAAAATTTTAGTTGAAGAACTTCTTCCTATTTTCCCCAAATTTTCAACCCCAAATCCGATGTCTCTGAAAATCCCTCAAAATCTCGTCCAATAAGAGCTGCCAAACTCAAGTTTTGATTAAAATGGCCAACCCTCATTTTTGAAATGATATAAGTCTACCACAGGTATTTCTTCTTTGCGAACGCGGCCACACCCTCGGGTTTGCGAAGCACAATTTTACTTTATCCAAAATCCTTAATCCCGAATGTAATGCCCATGTCGCGAATGCAAAGACCACCCAGCTCAACCCTACACGAACACGAAACCATGACGAACGCGTAGGAAGAAGGGGATGGGGACCCAGTTGGCCAATACCTCTACGTGAACGCAGGACCTACATCATGAACGCGTAGACCAAGGACCTCAGTACTTCATGAATGTGGGACCTCCATCGTGAATGCGTAGAACAATTACAAGAATACCAGCTATAGTACCTATTATCCAAAGAGATAGAAGATGAATATATTATAGAATAGACTATAACCCTAGACCCGGTATGGAATGGTAGTAAGTTATCTCACTTGCCTCAAGTTCCTCTACGAAAACGCGAGACCCCCTCGCAAACGTGAAGAAGGAAACCAGAACTGGAGGACACCAGCAATTCTGCAATATTTTGTAAGTCCGAAATGGTCGATTAACCACCCAATATCAACCCGAAGCCCTCAAAGCTTCAAAAAAACACACTTACAAGTACTAGAACACCATAAAAACTTAGTCGAGCCCTTAAATCACATCAAACAATTCTAAAAACACAAATCACCATCCGATTCAAACTTAATGAACTTGAAACTTCCAATTTCTACAGCCGATGTCGAAACCTATCAAACCACATCTGATTGATCCCAAAATTTTCACACAAGTCATATTCAACCTTACGGACTTATTCAAACTTCCCGAATCAAAATCCAACCCCGATATCAAAAAGTTCACTACTGGTCAAAATCTCCAAAAATTCGACTTTCGTTATTTCAAGCCTAAATGAGCTACAACTATCCAAACCACAATACAGAGATGCTCCTAAGTCCATAATCACCTAACAGATCTAACTAAACCGACAAAACTCCATTCCGGATTCGTCTTCACATAGGTCTGACTACGGTCAAAATCCTAAGACTTAAGCTTCCGTTATAAGGACTAAGTATCCCAAAGCACTCCGAACACACAACCACCACCTCCCCGAAAGACACATAAGCATAAAGAGATACGGGGAAAACAATAAATAGGGGATTAGGGATGTAACTCTCAAAATGACCGGTCGAGTAGTTTTAGCAGGTCTAGTAGAGTCTTGAGAATCGATACAGAGATATCTGTACTTATCTTCGAGAGGCTACAGGGCTATTAGGAGTACTTTCCTTCTTGGTTTCCTAATCGCGAGGTTTGATTTCATTAAGGTTGTGCCTTTATTTCCTTCATACTCAATCTTATGTGACATGGGGGGCACTTGTATCAATTAGGCATCGAGTATTTATATTGGTACTGCAGACATGGTGCATGATGTTCTTTTCTCCCTGCATGTTTGGGCGGGCTATTATCGTCGCCTTGCGGAAGGATATTCTATCATTTCAGCTCAGTATCTACACCTCCTATGGTTTTGAGGCTATGCACTATGATGTTCACACATCGTTATCGTGCAATATTAATGTAATAGTAGAGTGCTCATTTGTGGGTGGCGATAGTGGATGGCTCAAAAAGAGGATTTCTCAGTTCATGATTTAGAGGTTCAGCATTTAATTCCAGCAAAGAAACAATTGGACTATGAATGTTCAGGTTTGGATTGATAGAGTAACAAGACTTGGTATTTTCGAGCGTGGTGGAATTTTCATCTGTGATGTGTTGTCGTTGTCCTTGTTTGATTGTATTAAGGTTCACCGGTGTTATGGTTTTGATTGACTTGCCCTCAGAGCAGGGTGTTGTGAAATGGTGCCTGAGAAGCAGTTGTTAGAGATTGCAGTGCATAGTAATTTCGGGATCGAATAAATATTTCTAATGTTGGTGGCACGAGAAAGATGATCTTCTAGGAGGTTTAGAGTTGGTAGATATTCATTAGTTCAGGTGCTACAAGTATGGATTGATTTTGGAGCAACATTTGGGCAGATGAGTATGAGGAAGACATGGAGAAAGGTGCCTCGCTGTGGTTGAATTACTAGTAGGTCAGATATGAGTGGACGATTAGAATATGGGTTCCGTGGAAGGATAGCCGCGTGCCTTGAGAAAGTTTAGAGCGGTTTGGGAATCATGGTGGAAAATTGACTAGGTCTACGAATTTTATTTGGGGTAGTGGCTACTATACTGAGGAACATTGAATATGGTAGCAAGGAGTCCGCTTGTAATAAAGAGGGTGTGAAGGCTTGATTGTCAATTTTGATGCAAAGTGACCTTGGGTTTAGAATGTGCTGTCCGACTTTTAGTTGATGCCAATAGGGAATGAACACACGGGCTCAGGAGGGCCTATTGATCTCGTAGTAGTTGTGCCCAATGTAGTTCCTGGAAGATGTCGACATCGAATTTTTGTAGGTGGGTTATCTCACATGAGTAGGTTAGCGGTTGCGTTATTTTTATGAAGTTTCCACTAAGAGTTTTACTTACTATCTAGTGGGAGGTCAAACAAGCAATTGCGACTGATAATTCGAGATGTTGTATGAGAAGTTTAACAGGAGGTTTCGATAATTTGGCGGGTTAACGGTGCAAGATCACAGTGATTGAGAAGAAGGAATCTTTTTGGGTTCTAGATTTATGTGATGGTATCTTAATGCTAAGTGGAGGACATCCACCGTCTACGATCGGGTGGCATAGTTGTCTGCTTGTGCGGTTTTAGGCTATTAGTGCATTGGTGAACTATTTATGACATAGAAAGAAAACATAAGGAGTAATTCAAGCAAGGAACTTGATGAATGTGTGCTAAACTGTCTTATCTATTTAGGTGCGGGTTTTGTGAAGACTCGGAGTTTATGCTTCTTGTGGATGTAAGGTGCAAGGAAAATAATTCCACCGGTTGTTTCTTTAAGGGCGTGTTCATGTGCTAGCAGAGCGCTGAAGCTTGTAATAATTGGGATCAGGTCAGAGAGGGTGACTCTCAACAACAGTCCTAGTGGGTTCTAGAATTTAATTGTAGTGCCTAAGGATTTCGGGCCTGTTGTGTTGTTAAGGATCAAGTTTTCACCGTGGATTAAGAATGAGACTTGGAATATTCTATGTTATCATCGGATATACGATGCAGTATTGGAGGAAAGAAAGAAACCGCTACGGATTTGTGGGAGGTCTTTCAGAATTGATGTACCATTGGAGATGCTAAAGTGCACATGAGGAAACTATGAGATGGTTCATGGGTATTGAGAAAATACAGTCTCGCGATTCGGGTCACTCGGGATGAGTGCAGATTGAGTTGTTTATGTTTTGAATGGAGTTAAAAATATTTCGAAGGCAGGTGAAAGATAAATTTAAACAAGTTAGGTTAGTTGCAATGGTAGAATTAGCATGATTATGCCAATGGTCGGTTCATTTAGCGTGTGAAGTTATAACATGTGATTTGTGGTTGTGCGTGTAGGTTTAACAGCTACCATGACTTGATTTATTTGGGAGGTATGTGATTTTGAATGTCTTTTTGGTATAAATGGACTTCTAGAAGAGCTATGGTGGTTTGGATCACGATTTAAGGTTTGTATATTCTGCGGTTTTGGAATTCATTTGCCTGTTGCATAAGTTCTTCTGAAATGAGCTAAGTGAAAGGCTTCTATCCAATGAAGTGTTTATTCTACTAAGTTTAGGAGCTATGGTGAATTATGGTATTATCACATAGCAGCACGATAGGTTCAGTAAGCGGCTTGGGAATTTTAAAGCTAAGTATAAAGGTTGCGATTCGGTATTGATAAGAATGGCACGAGCTCGGATGATCAAGGGATAACTCAGATTTTCAGAGTAAGCTATAATTTTCTTTAGTGTCACCAGAGAACGACGTTTTGAGTAAGAGGCTTTGTGTAATGATTTGCGGGTTCTTGAATTATTTTACAAACTAGTACGGTTGGCGATATGGGGGCGCAGACTTTGCTACCGGTGGAAAATGGTGGTGGGAGCATACCCCACAAAGAAATTTGTATAAGTGTACCATGGTAGTCACTTGGCTGTTATAGATTGAAACCAAGTATGAAGATGTAACGACCCAACCGGTCGTTCTGTGAGAATTACCCCGTTTCCCCTATTTCTGCACTTGTTATATATCGTTATCCTGTTTTGATGTGTTGGATCAGTTGGTTTGGGTCCGGAGTAGTTATGGTGAGATTTTAAGTGCTATATATCTCTATTCTTTTTTTTTATGTATAAGTGCTACATTCATTTGCATACCAAATCCTTTGTTTTAAAGTTGTTAAAAATGTGCATTCTATAAAGGACTTTTATGAAGTTGATTTTTTTAAGGCATGATGATTTCGTATATCTACGTTATACTATTGGAAAGTTAGGCTGTGTATATTATGACTTGATGGCATCGATTTTATGTGTTTCCTTGCTACTTAAACTTGATTTATTTTCATTACTACTGAGTTAGCTTACTCACATTACTCCATGCACCTCTGTGTGCAGATTCCGGAGTAGATATCGAGCGTTAGCCTTTATTTTGCAGCGGAGCCGGATCGTGGGATATAGAGGTAGCTGTTCAGCGTTCGCAGCATCTCTGTTTTCCCTTCCTGTTGTATTTAGTTTTGATTCGGAGTTCTGTATTATAATAGTTTATTTTGGATTATTTCACTAGATGCTCATGACATGTTGGCTCCGGGTTTTGGGGATGGCGGTACTGTATAAAATTGGCCTATTATATTAAGTAATTTTCTGTATATTGATATGAAATGCTTGAAACATAAATGGGATTTATAAAAGAAATTGCAAACATGCGGTAGTCGGCTAGCCTAGTTCCACGATAGGTGCCATCACTGCCGATTAGGATTTGGGGTCGTGACAGTTTGGTATCCGAGCCTTAGGTTACATAGGACTCAATGGTCATGAGCAGGTTTAGCAGAGTCTTGCAGATCGGTACAGAGACGTCTGTACTTATCTTCGAGAGGCTTCCGAACTTTTAGGAAACATTTCTATCTTTCTTGAACTCTTTCGTGCTGACCTATTGATTCCTGAAATCTGAACTTACGATGTTTCATTCTCTCACAGATGGTGAGGACACGCAATACCGATCAGAGTGATCAGTCACCGGCTAGACCAGCGAGAGGTCGAGGCCGCGGTCGAGGCCGTGGTAGAGGTAGGGGCCTAGCCCACGCAGCAGTCGGGGCAGTACCTCAGGATCCCCCTATCGATCATGATCAGGTTCCCGCCGATGGTGTCCCAGTGGGATAGGCTCAGGCACCAGCAGTGCCTATGGTTATTTCGGGTCTTCAGGAGACCCTGGCTCAGATATTGTCAATATGCACCGGTTTGTCTCAGGCCGTTTCCATGTCTTCTTCTGCCACCACAGCTCAGGCCGGAGGAGGCAATCAGACTCCAGCTGCCCGGGCACCTGAGCAAGCTGCACAGGGTATTCATACACCAGGAGCAGCCCCAGCTCAGCCAGCTGCTCCGGTTCAGGATTATGTGATCCCTGCTATGCCTGAGGACGAGCAGCGCAGGTTGGAGAGATTCAGCAGACTTCAGCCTCTGACTTTCAGTAGTATAGAAGGCGAGGATGCCCCGGGATTTCTAGATAGGTGCCAGAGGATACTGCACACCGCGGGTATTCTGGAGACCAGTGGGGTCTCATGTGTTACATTTCAGTTTGTGGGTGCTGCCTTTACCTGGTGGGAGTCTTTCAAGAGGCGTAGACTGGTTGGTTCAGCACCTCTTACCTGGTACTAGTTCTCCACGATGTTTTTGGAGAAGTATGTTCCTCAATCCCACAGAGAGGAGCACCGTAGGCAGTTTGAGCAGCTGCGCCAGGGAGAGTTATCAGTCCCTCAGTACGAGATGAGATTTTCCGAGTTAGCTAGGCATGCTTATGAGATTATCCCTACTGATAAGGAGAGGGTGAGGAGGTTTGTAGATGGTCTTTCTTATCAGCTTCGGTTGTTTATGACTCGGGTGAGGGTATCAGGTGCTTCATTTGAGCAGGTTGTTGACATAGCTCAAGATATTGAGTCTGTTCGCCGCCAGGAGCGGGAGGAGAGGGAGGCCAAGAGGCCTCATGGTTCGGGCAGTTCCAGTGGTGCTCCTTTCAGGGGACAATTTCACCAGGGTAGGGGTCGTTCATTCAGGCCTCCTCAGTCAGGCCGCCCAGCATATAGTGGTGCATCTTCTGGGCAGGGTCCCCGTGGTTCTCAGCCAGGCCGTACTTCAGTTGGTGCCCTCCCAGCTCAGAGTGCAGCTCGAGCACCTCCAGTTCAGGGTTCTTCTATGTAGGAGTCTTCTAGTGGCCGTACGGGTGCTAGGGGTTTCTATCAGTCCCTGCCTCCAGCTCCAGGTAGTTGTTTTGAGTGTGAAGAGTTCGAGCACGGGTGGAGGCAGTGTCCCCACCGTTCCGGTGGATCTTCTCAGCAGAGGGGCCAGCCCTCGACTTCAGCCCCAGTCACTTCACCACCCGCCCAGGTAGCCAGGGGTGGTGGTCAGTTACCCAGAGGCCACCCTAGAGGGGGAGGTCGAGCATGGGGAGGTCAGACTCGCATGTATGCATTTCCAGCCAGGCCGGATGCTATGGCCTCAGATGCCGTGATTGCAGGTATTGTTTCAGTCTGTTGCTGTGATGCCTTGGCTTTATTTGACCCTGGTTCCATATATTCCTATGTTTCTTCATATTTTGCCGATTTTCTGGACATGCCCCGTGAGTCTCTAGTCATCTCTGTTCATGTGTCGACTCCGGTGGGCGATACTGTTGTTGTGGACCGTGTGTATCGATCGTGCACTATATCTATTAGGGGTCTGGAGACCCGAGTGGACCTACTGTTACTCAGCATGGTCGATTTTGATGTAATATTGGGCATGGATTGGTTATCTCCGTGCCATGTTGTTCTTGATTGTCACGCTAAGACTGTGACCTTAGCTATGCTGGGGTGTGCGAGGGTTGAGTGGAGAGTTCTTCCGAGTATGTGCCTAGCAGGGTGATTTCCTACTTGAACGCTCAGCGCATGGTTGAGAAAAGGTGTTTATCTTATTTGGCCTTTGTGGGGGATGTCGGTGGTGAGACTCCCGCTGTTGATTCAGTTCATGTGGTCCGTGACTTCCCGGATGTGTTTCCTGTAGACCTGCCAGGCATGCCACTTGACAGGGATATTGATTTTGGTATTGACCTGGTGCCAGGCACTCAGCCTATTTCTATTCCACCATATCGTATGGCACCGATGGAGCTAAAGGTATTAAAGGAGAAGCTTTAAGAGTTCCTGGATAAGGGGTTCATTCGGCCTAGTGTGTCACCTTGGGGTGCACCGGTGTTGTTCGTAAAGAAGAAGGATGGGTCCATGCGTATGTGTATTGACAATCGGCAGTTGAATAGGGTTACAGTGAAGAACTGGTATCCCTTACCCCACATTGATGATTTGTTTGACCAGCTTCAGGGAGCCAGAGTGTTTTCCAAGATTGATTTGAGATCTGGGTATCATCAGTTGATGATTCGGGATTCTGATATTCCGAAGACTGCTTTAAGGACCAGGTATGGTCATTATGAGTTCTTGGTTATGTCATTTGGGCTAACCAATTCCCCAGTTGCATTCATGCAATTGACGAACAACGTGTTTCAGCCTTATCTTGTTTCCTTTGTCATTGTGTTCATTGATGACATCCTGGTTTATTCTCGTAGCCAGGAAGAGCATGCTCAGCATTTTAGAGTTGTGTTGCAAAGGTTGAGGGAGGAGAAGCTTTATGCAAAATTCTCCAAGTGTGAGTTTTGGCTTGGTTCGGTAGCTTTCTTGGGGCACGGTGTGTCCAATGAGGGGATTCAGGTTGATCCAAAGAAGATAGAGGCGGTGCAGAGTTGGCCCAGACCGTCCTCAGCTACAGAGATTAGGAGTTCCCTTGGTTTGGCGAGATACTACCATCGCATTGTGGAGGGATTCTCTTCGATTGCTTCGCCTTTGACCAGATTGACCCAGAAGGGTGCTCTATTCAGATGGTCTAATGAGTGTGAGGAGAGCTTTCAGAAGCTCAAGTCAGCATTGACTACAACTCTAGTACTAGTTTTGCCTGGTGGTTCGGGTTCTTACATAATTTATTGTGATGCTTTAGAGTTGGCTCGGGAGCGGTATTGATGTAGGACGGTAGGGTGATTGCCTACGTGTCCAGACAGTTGAAGGTGCACGAGAAGAATTATCCAGTGCACGATCTTGAGTTAGCTGCCATTGTCCATGCCTTGAAGATTTGGCGGCATTATTTGTATGGAGTGCAGTGTGAGATTTTCACTGATCGTCGTAGTTTGCAGTATCTGCTGAGGCAGAAGGACTTGAATTTGCGTCAGAGGAGATGGTTAGAGCTCCTCAAGGATTAGGACCTCAGTATCTTATATCATCCGGGGAAGGCCAATGTAGTGGCTGATGCCTTGAGTCGTAGAGCAGAGAGTTTGGGGAGTTTAGCTTACCTTCCAGTAGCAGAGCGGCCATTAGCTCTTGATGTTCAGGCCTTAGCAGGTCATTTGGTGAGATTAGATCTATCAGAGCCCCCGCGGGTGTTGGCTTGTGTAGCCTCCAGGTCTTCTCTTTATGATCAGATTAGAGCACGCTAGTATGATGATCCACATTTGCTTGTTCTTCAGGATCAGGTCCGTCGCGGTGATGCCAGGGATGTGGTTATTGGTGATGATGAGGTCATGAGGATGCAGGGCCGGATTTGCATGCCCAATATAGATGGGCTTCGAGATTTGATTCTAGTAGAGGCTCATAATTCGCGGTATTCCATCTATCCGGGTGCTGCGAAGATGTATTAGGATTTGAGGCAGCATTATTGGTGGAGGAGAATGAAGAGGGATGTTGTGCAGTTTGTGGCTCGGTGTCTCAACTGTCAGCAAGTCAAGTATGAGCACCAGAGACCTGGTGGATTGCTTCAGAGGTTTGATATTCCGGAGTGGAAGTGGGAGCGAATCACCATGGACTTCGTAGTTGGACTCTCACGGAGTTTGAGGAGGTTTGATGCTATATTGGTTATTGTGGATTGGCTGACCAAGTTCGCACACTTCATTCCTGTTGGTACTATGTATTCATCGGAGAGGTTAGCTGAGATTTATATCAGGGAGATTGTCTGATTGCATGGGGTTCCAGTTTCTATCATTTCCGACAGAGGCACTCAGTTCACATCTCAGTTTTGGAGAGCCGTGCAGAGAGAGTTGGATACTCAGGTTGAGTTGACCACGGCGTTTCATCCTTCGAGCGACGGGCAGTCGGAGCGTATCATTCAGATTTTCGATGATATGTTGCGTGCTTGTGTGATTGACTTTGGTGGTTCATGGGATCAGTTTCTTCCACTAGCAGAGTTTGCATATAATAACATCTAGCAGTCGAGTATCCAGATGGCTCCGTATGAGGCTTTGTATGGTAGGAGGTGTAGATCTCCGGTGAGTTGGTTTGAGCCGGCGAGGCCAGGCTATTGGGCACAAACTTGGTTCAGGATGCTCTGAGTAAGGTAAAGATGATTCAGGAGCGGCTTCATACTGCACAGTCTAGGTAGAAGAGTTATGCAGACCGGAAGGTCCGGGATGTGTCTTTCATGGTTGGGGATAAGGTGTTGCTGAAGGTGTCACCCATGAAGAGTGTTATGAGATTCGGGAAGAGAGGGAATCTGAGTCCCGCGTTCATTGGTCCATTTGAGGTACTTCAGAGGGTCGAGGAGGAGGCTTATAGGCTTGCTATGCCTCCCAGTTTATTGAGTATTCATCCAGTATTCCATGTTTCGATGCTCCGGAAGTATGTTGGCGACCCTTCCCATGTTTTGGACTTCAGCACGGTTCAGCTAGAGGGTGATATGTCATATGAGGTGGAGCCAGTGGCTATTTTGGGTCGACAAGTCAGGAAGCTGAGATCTAAGGATATAGTTTCAGTGAAGGTTCAGTGGAGAGGATAGCTGGTGGAGGATGCCACCTGGGAGACCGAGCGGGAGATGCGGGACATATATCCTCACTTATTCGAGGCTCCAAGTATGTTTCTAGACTCGTTCGAGGACGAACATATGTTAAAAAAGGGGAGGATGTAACGACTCGACCGATCGTTCCGTGATAATTACCCTGTTTCCCCTATTTCTACACTTGCTATATATCTCTATCCTGTTTTTGATGTGTTGGATCAGTTGGTTTGGGTCCGGAGTGGTTATGGTGAGAGTTTAGACATTTAGCCTTTTAAAGTAGCCTTATAGTTGAGAAAGTCAACTGAGAGTTGACTTATATGTAAACGACCTCAGAATGTGGATTTTATGGCTCGGATAGCTTCGTTAGGTGATTTGGGACTTAGGAGTGTGTTTAGAATATTTTTAGTGATGTCCGGTGTAGAATTAGGCTTGAATTGGGGAAAGTTAGTTTTTGGCGATTTTCGGTCGGTAGTGGAAAATAGGCTATCGGGGTCAGAATGGAATTCCAGAAGTTGGAGCAGGTTTGTAATGTCATTTTGGATATTTCTGCAAAATTTCAGGTCAATCGGATGTCACGACCCAAACCGATGGGCTGCGACGGGCACCCGACCGAGTATCAATGTAACGTATCTTTCTTATTACATCACTTCATACACATGACATACGACCTAATAGGCCAACATAATCCTTTATAAACTCAAAACATAGACCGACCAGGCCGTACAATCCTTTATATACACGACATATGTCTACAAGCCTCTAAGAGTACATAAATATCATAAAGGTTGGGATAGAGTCCCGCCTTACCAAACAATACGTATCTAAATCATACTAACCAACGAGCAACTCCGAAGCAAATGCAGTGCACCAACATCTTCCGCTAAGCTGGTAGCCTACTTGGAGGGCTCTCGACCTGTCTATCAGGACCTGCAGGCATGAAACGCAGCGTTCCCAGGCAAAACGGACGTCAGTACGAATAATGTACCGAGTATGTAAGGCACATAAATAAGTACATAAGAGACATAGGAAAATTATAGAGCACATGACTCAACCTGTAAGCCTGAATAGCTTTGTAAATCATAAATTACTTTTAGCGTCATGCATATGCATATGAATGTCATGTCGTGCTCTGAGGGAATCCCATCATATCATGTCGGCCACTATAGGCAAAATCATCATCGTATACCAGCCGATCAGGTGGTGGTGCGTATATAACTCCATAACCTTTCCCATATCCCATATACATATATATACATATATATATATATATATATATATATATATATACACGCATATATAAAACCGTTTGAATATACATACATATATACGCGTATATAACACCGTTTGAATCATATTTCAGTCACTGTGGGCAACATCATCATCATATACCAGCTGATCAGGTGATGGTGCGTATATAACGCCGTAACCTTTGGTCATATCCGATATACATATATAACGCCATCTGGTCATTGGTCAATGTGCGTATGTAAATGCATATGAAATACGTCAATAAAATCTCTCGATACGTCATAAGGCCATTATGCCTCTGATTAATATCATGAAATAAACTTTACCGACATACGTATTTTCGAGACCCATGAACAAAAGATAATAATAATTCGCATGGGGAATCAAGAATATAGACACCCATAGTATTTCTATGAATAGAGTAATTTATGAAAATTATGAGTTTGCTCGTTTCTTCCGTATAAATTGGACCATGCCAAAAGAAATAAGGGATATCTTTAACATACCTGGAATAGATAAAAATTCGTATGAAATTCTTGGAAAAGGTTGCACCATACTCGCTTAGAATTGCAAAATCTCATGTTGCTAATGTGCTGAGAAATCTCGTTCGATTCACGTTGGTAATATTGGATTCCTTGAATGAATTGGTTAAAGATAATATAATAATTCCTCACGTTACTTCAGTTGGAGAAGTCTTATAAAATGTTTCAAGGTTATGAGCTTCTCCAGCCGTGACCTTGAGTTTTTGATTCAAAGTTCAAACATCATTTCCTTGATTCTTTGAAATGTCTTTTACTAAGTGGGTGTGGGCACCACATCTTTGATGACTAATCCCCATATTTTACATAAATAAGCCACCTTAGCATGTGATTAATGAGTCGTTATTCAAGACCACTATGGCTGCCACCTTTTAGCTTATCCATTCTCAACCAATTAACCACAAACAACTTAATTAATTGTTAATCCCCTATTAACACATAATTACCCAATTATCCACATAATTAAGAATTATCTCAAATTACTTAAAATACTACTCACTTTAACACATCTTATGCACCTTACTATCATAGTCATGTGATACCTTGTATAGTACTAGTCCATAAATACCGGGTATTTTAGTTTCGGCCGTATTTTATCTCAACATGTCAAACTTTGATGAACTTTATTTTCTTCGATTTTCTTACCTCTCACCTCACGAATTTACTCATCACTTGTTTCAAATAGCATAATTTTTATAGTCTCCAAATAATCTTTTCCTTGGACTGATGCCAATTACCTTATGACAAATTTAACGTACAATACTACAGGGTGCAACATTGTCGTAATTTAACACTGTGAATCATAACATCACCATAATATAATACTGCAGGACGTAATATCGATATAATATTGTGGGGCATAACATCATTCTCCCCTTTGAAATATTCGTCCTCGAATGTTGGCTGATGCTTTTATTATTTTATAACTTATAGCTCTTTTGAATCCTTAATACTCTCCTTGCCATTTAGGCAGTTGTGTTGTGAATAAATACAAAGGATAGGGTATCCCCCCTTTAGGCCTCTTTCCCATTCCATGACTTGTGGTCGAATTCCTTCAAATCTCGTAATGGTTGCTACCTTCTGTCATGCAGCCTCTACGATACTGACCTTGTAAGTGTGCCTATGCGACTCTTCTCTCATTTTTCCTCCAGCTTTGAGCCAATCTCCATACCTTACTTTGTAAACATATACATGGCTTAATAGGATCCCTCTCTGGGCATCTATAGGTGTACTGAAGTTCTTCACTGGGTACTTTGTAGAACTTGCAAATATGGTTATATCTTATTTCATAGACATTGTTATCCATTCGCATGACTTTACCGCATCTACAGAGGTCATACTATACCGTAATTCTTACTTAGAATATCATTACTGAGGTCTACTTACCAAACTCCAGTTAATTTTGTTTCCTATCCTTTAGGTATAAATCTCAGTCCTTTAACGCTGCTTTATTACCGCTTGTCTTAAGAAGGATGGCGTAATCTCATGTCATACTTTGTCACTTGTATCTGCCCATTGTTGATTCACCTCAATGTTGATCTACAATCCTCCACTTAAAGACTTGAAACTTCTTATGTATTGTCGCTAGGGCTTACATTGCGTTGAGGAATATTTGAAGTGATTTCCATAATCGTATTTCATAGTGTCTCGATGTGATTCACCTTATGGGAGGGTATCCTAATCTCGTGCCGTCAGTGAAATCTTTTCTCCTTCTCTTATTCTCTTTTTTTTTTAAATCATTATTCAAACGAAGGCCCAAACTTCATCCTTTATCTAACACAATTACACCCTCATTTTATTACCAGGTCAACATTTCATTCTTTCTAAATGCTATTAATCTTAGACTCATTTGAGTTCATTCAGGCTATACTGAACTTTCAACAACCTAGAGAAACCATTATCTCTCTTGTTTTCATGGACTTAATCTCGAGGACTTATCCATTCTCGTCACCTTTTCACTTTCCTTTCCTTATCCTTATCCTTTGTCGCTCTACCATACTTTAGCTTGCGACCTATACATATCCATTTATACTATTCGCAACTTTCCTTCAACTTGCTTGCGCCATAGATTTCCTTATGTTATTCAGGAATATCAAGAGAGATATCACATCGTCTCTAACCCTTCTCTACCTTCTTAACTAGATTTCTCAATACATAGACACCATAGACTGGAGGACATGCCGCAATTAGTCCTGGTTATTGGATCCCCGTGCTTATAGCCTTCTATCCGAAGTATGGACTATTCCCAACTTTCTGCATTTCAGTATCTCGTACGTTGCTTCACCTTTACCTTACATACTTAAAATCTAGTATCATATCTTCTATATTTTTGATAACCTCCCTTCCACATAGGTATGAATCACACCACAACGTGAAGCTCTATTATAATACTACAATCCGGTGGGAGCTTTATACTGACTTCTTATTATTGGCTATTACTTTTTTTTAACTGGCTTTATCGTAGAGCCGTTATAGATTATGGTTGTTGTACTATCTCTCTTGTACTTCTAATTTCTAAGGGACATCCTGTAATGTTCTCGATCACGATGTTTCTAATTTTATGTGTCTAATAATAGACTCCTGATTACTTAATTGATGTCACTCTTTAGTTTTCTCTTCCCTCTGATCAACCTTTATGTAGGCTTAAGCTATCTTCCGATCTATGGTTCATGATATTAGTTATCCTGTTTAGCCTTTCATGGGCTTGAAAAAATATGCATGATACAACCCTTTAATAATTCAATCCTTTATAGCTTAACTTACTCGGGATCATTGATCGAATAATTCCTTTCATTCCTTCTTAGCTTTCTTTAACGTAAGCTATCACGTTTCCTGGTCTTTCTGCCCCCTTGTTGCGTGCATACTTAACTTATCTTAGTTCCCACGCATGTCAGAGTTTTTGTGCAACTCATATGATCTCGAGTATTACTTTTGATTTTACTTCCCGTTAATTAGCCGCGGTAGGTGCCACTTTCTTTTGGAGTGCTTACAATGATGTTGTGAGACTGTTGTTTACACGACCATTTCCTCTTTAGGTCACTGTGGTTAGGTTGAAGCCTTCTCCCTTATTTCCTCAGCTAGTCTTTCTTTATAGTACTTCGGGAGGATCCTCTGACTCTTTTAAAGTTGTGAGCTTATTACATCTTATATTCGACAGACCTTTTGATGTCCTTTCTTGCCTATAATTATCCCTAGTTACTTACCTCCACTCCCTTGTACTTGTAGGGTAGCTTCTGAACTTGATATTTTGACTGTCTTCCCAGCTATATTCTCATTATTTTCGTAATACTCATACGGTACCTTTAACTACCCCAACTCCTATCTGAATATTTCTCAAGGATCACGATGTCATAACTGTGGGGCTGAATGCACTATATTGGGTTTTACTACATTTATCTTGCACTATCTGTTGATTTGTCTGTATCCTCTTGTCTAGCCATAGCTAGGCTCTTCTTGAATCAACTACTAACTGTTTGTTGGCCCATTCTCGTATCAATATTCTGCGTAATATTTCTTGGGTTATTTCCTTTGTCTTAACTTACCTCTCGCACTGGCTCCTTATTAATTAACAACATCTCAGACAGGAACCCTTACTTTCTCTCCTTGACGTTGTGTTTGCATAATACTCTTGGTATCGTAGCATATCTGTAGGCTTTGAGTAAGTTTAATCTCATCCCTTTTTCATTTTATCGTATTCTTCCTTTACCATTCCATAATTACTAGAACCACTTAATTCTGACTAAATGCCACATCACTCCATATTCCCCCCTTTAGGAAAGTACTAATATTTAGCGCTATGATGATCTACCTATAGATGCTTTACATCTTCATCATTTGCGTCCTCTCATATTATCGATGACCCTTACTCGCCTTGCGGTAATCCTTCTATACCAAGGATGACAAAGTTCCTTACTCGCGCGGGTGGCACTTAGTGTAACTGGCACGCATAGTCCCTTAAGCTTAACTTTGCTTTCATTGCTTGCTTTAGGGAAGCGTCTTCCTAAATGATCATTCTCAGAATTTCTCATGAATATTCTTCTGTTGTCCATACTATTATCGCCAGAACAAAATCTGAAACTCTCATGATGTCGACTATTATACAATTACTCAGTCCCTAATTCACGTTTTGTTTATCTCGTTCACTAGCCCATACTGATTTCTACTATTCTGGGGTCTAACTTTTCCTTCTGGTAGGTGCGTTGGAGTCACGAACTTATTTCTCAAAGTGAGCATTTGACTTTATGGCCTATACTCTTTTGTTGTCTCAAGGCCTGTCACCTCTCGTATTTTCCTTCACTTAACTATAGACTCTGTAATACTGTTATCTTTTTGACCTACCGTTGTCATCCATGTATCACATTTTACACATAATTCTTCATTAACTCTCTTCTTATTTCTCTGCTAAAATCTATGCCTATCACCTTATTCTGAAAACTCCAACAAGATGTTTTTATTTTTTATTTTAGCTCCCCTTTGCTCCATCTAGTGGCTCTTAAGGTTTGCTCAAAGTTCTTGCTCTACTAGGGACGGGGAGCCACACTAAGGTAATATTTATTCCTTCAAGGAGTCCAATGCCAATTGTTGTAGTACTCATATCTGGCTGTGTTATTTTACAGGGCACCATTTGGGTGTCTCACAAGGAGATCTATTAGCATATTTGCAATATCCTTCGAAAACGTCAACTTACGCAAACATTTCATCCACCATTTTGGGTCACTCTAACCCCAGTCGGATCCTGATATCCGTCATTCTCTTATACTACTTCTGCTAGCTTCCACAGGTCATAAATGAAATGGGTGTGGTGAATTGTACATACTTCTATTACAACTGAAGGTGACTCAAAATTCTTATATTTCTCTGCTTGAATTATAGATAATGTTCATCTGTAGTAACTAGGTACCTTGTATCCTTCTTCACCTTGCGTCTTTTACTTGTTGAAACTTGTACCTTCTGTTTCTTTCATTGCTTTTCACCATAGGAGTGGATAGGTATTTTTTCCTTAGGGATCCTTACCAAGAATCTTAAACATCTTAGTATACACATGATCTGCTGAATACCTCATTTTTATCCATCATAAGCATGATACAAAAACCGAGTTCCTTTAACTTAACTCTTCCGCAACTATATCTCTTACCAATAGTCTTTCTGGATGTAGGCATCATCGTAAGATAGAGTTTAGGAAATTGAATTCTTACAACTGAGCTCTTCCACACGATCTAGAGTAAGAATAAAGAGTGATAGTCCTAAATGCCCTGTAACCTCCTACTTATAAGTATGGTGCACAACACACCCATAAACAAGACTCTACTAGACACGGCTTGTAGACTCCCTAGGACAGAACCTGACTCTGATACCACTTTCGTCACGACCCAAACCGATGGGCCGCGACGGGAACCCAACCGAGTACCAATGCAACGTATCTTTCTTATTACATCATTTCATACACATGACATACGACCTAATAGGACAACATAATCCTTTATAAACTCAAAACATAGGCCGACCAGGCCATACAATCCTTTATATACACGACATATGTCTACACGCCTCTAAGAGTACATAAATATCATAAAGGTTGGAACAGAGTCTCGCCTTACCAAACTATATGTGTCTAAATCATACTAACCAACGAGCAACTCCGAAGCAAATGGAGTGCACCAACATTTTCCGAGGAGCTGCTAACCTATTTGGAGGGCTCTCGACCTGTCTATCAGGACCTGCGGGCATGAAACGCAGCATCCCCAGGCAAAAGGGACGTCAGTACGAATAATGTACCGAGTATGTAAGGCACATAAATAAGTACATAAGAGACATGGAAGAAATATAGAGCACATGACTCAACCTGTAAGCCTGAATATCTTTGTAAATCATAAATTACTTCTAGCGTCATGTATATGCATATGAATGTCATGTCGTGCATAGGTACATGTTCCATAACATCATCAGCCTCTGAGGGCATCCCATCATATCATATCGGCCACTGTGGGCAAAATCATCATCGTATACCAGTTGATCAGGTGGTGGTGCGTATATAACGCCATAACCTTTCCCATATCCCATATACATATATATACATACATATATACGCATATATAATGCTGTTTGAAAATACATACATATATACTCGTATATAACACCGTTTGAACCATATTTCAGCCACTGTGGGAAACATCATCATCATATACCAGCTGATCAGGTGATGGTGCGTATATAACGCCATAACCTTTTCCCATATCTGATATACATATATAACGCCATCTGGTCATGGGTCAATGTGCATATGTAAATGCATGAAATGCATATGAAATACGTCAATAAAATCTCTCGGTACGTCATAAGGCCATTATGCCTCTGATTAATATCATGAAATAAACGTTACCAACATACGTATTTTCGAGACCCATGAACAGAAGATAATATTAATTCACATGGGGAATCAAGAATATAGACACCCCTAGTATTTCTATTAATAGAGTAATTTATGAAAACCATGAGTTTGCTCTTTTCTTCCGTATAATTTGGACCATGCCAAAAGAAAGAAGGGATAACTTTAACATACCTGGAGTAGGGAAAAATTCGTATGAAATTCTTGGAAAAGGTTGCACTGTACTCTCTTAGAATCCCAAAATATCATGTTGCTAATGTGCTGAGAAATCTCATTGGATTCACGTTGCTAATATTGGATTCCTTGAATGAATTGGTTGAAGATAATATAATAATTCCTCACGTTACTTCAGTTGGAGAAGTCTTATAAAATGTTTCAAGGTTATGAGCTTCTCTGGCCGTGACCTTGAGTTTTTGATTCAAAGTACAAACATCATTTCCTTGATTCTTTGAAATGTCTTTTACTAAGTGGGTGTGGGCCCCACATCTTTGATGACTAAGCCCCATATTTTACATAAATAAGCCACATTATCATGTGAGTAATGAGTCATTATTCAAGACCTCTATGGCTGCCACCTTTTAGCTTATCCATTCTCAACCAATTAACCACCAACAACTTAATTAATTGTTAATCCCCCGTTAACACATAATTACTCAATTATCTACATAATTAAGAATTATCTTAAATTACTTAAAATACTACTCACTTTAACACACCTTATGTACCTTACTATCATAGTCATGTAATACATTTTATGGCACTAGTCCATAAATACCGGGTATTTTAGCTCCGGCCGTATTTTATCCCAACATGTCAAACTTCGACGAACTTTATTTTCTTCGATTTTCTTACCCTCTAACCTCACGAACTTACTCATCAGTTTGAAATAGCATAATTCTTATAATCTCTAAATAATCTTTTCCTTGGACTGATGTCAATTACCTTTTGACAAATTTAACGTACAATACTACAGGGTGCAATATCGTCGTAATTTAATACTGCGAAGCATAACATCACCGTAATATAATACTGCGGGACGTAATATCGATGTAATACTGTGGGGCATAACATCAGAGGTGTTTTGGGTGGTTTCGGCGTAGTTGGCAAAATTTAGAAGTTTCAAAGTTCTTAGGTTTGAATTTGATGTAAATTAGGTGTTTTCTTGTTATTTTTGGTGTTTCGAAGGCTCGAATAAGTTTTAATGATGTTATGGGATATGTTGGTATGTTTGGTTGTGGTCTCGAGGCCCTCGGGTGTGTTTCGGATGGTTAATGAATCGATTTTTAGTTTTGGAACTTGGCTGGTTTACTAGTGTTTCTGCAGTAGAGTTTTACTCTATGCGTTCGCGGCAGGGGGCTCGCGTACGCATAGAGTGTTTGGTGGAAGGGGGCTAGTTGTTCTATGCGTTCGCGGGAGAAGGAGGTGCAAACGCGGAGGGTTGAGCTAGGTGGTCATCGCGAGCGCGGGTGTGTGGGTGCGTTCGCGTAGGGTTGTGGGCCTTCTGAGGACCCCAGGGGTTTTTGCCTATGCGTTCGCGTGTCGGGGGACGCGTTCGTGAAGGCCTGGGGTGGCAGTGCTTCACGTTCGCGGGCTTGAGGTCGCGTTCGTGTAGAGTTATATTAGGGGACTGGTAATTTGTTCTATGCGAACGCGGTCCTAGTGACGCGTTCGCGAAGAAGGAATTATTATAGCTGGGCAGAATGTTTAAAAAGGGCTGGGGTGCGAATTTGGCTTATTTTCCTCTATTGTTGCATGCGAGTTGAGAGCTATTTGAGAGGGATTTGAAGGGAGATCATCTGGAGGTCAGAATTTCAACTTCATAAAACGTTTTTAGGTCAATTCATAACTGATTAAACCATAGAAATTCTGGAAATTGAACCAAGTTGGGGAAGAAGGGTGCATGAGAAATTTATTTTTCTTTTGAGGATTTGAGTGGGCAATTGTGGTCCGATTTTAGTGTTCTTGGTATGTATAGAATCGTGGGAGGACGAGGTTTCTAATGATATAAAATTATCGAGTTCCGATATGTGGGCCCGGGGCTCGGGTTTGACCGAATTTCGAGATTCTTGTATAATTTGATAAATTTCGATTGGGTTGAGTTCCTTTGATATATATTGATAATGTTAACTGGTTTTGGCTAGATTTGGAGCAATCGGGAGCTGATTTGAGAGGCAAAAGCATAACAGACTAGTGTTGTGGCCCGGTAGAGGTAAGTAATGGTCATAAATCTTGTCCTGAGGGTATGGAACCCCGGACTGCATTATTTCTCACTGAATTTGGAATGGCGCACATGTCGGATGACGAGTATGTGGCGCGCACTAATTTTTGGATTGGACTAGGTCCCCTCCGCGGCGACTAATGAGTTGCATATTTACTCAAAACCTTATGTTAAATTATGTTCTAAAGATTTGTGCTATAAGCCGTCTTTGGGGCCTCGTGTCGATCTGTTTAGACCCTTTGAGGGATTTTACTGCTGGTTTCCTCACTATTTGTTGATGATTTTACTCAGCATCATTGTGCATACTGTTTTATTTGAAACTCAGCCTGATTTACACTATATGAGCATTAAAATGATGTTTTCGGGTCGAGTATCCTATTTTACTAATTCGCCCGAGGGGCTTTTCCAGTGGTTGGCCGAGGGCCAAGAGTGATGGTGAGGTGCTGAGTGACATTAGCGCTTGGGCTGAAGGAGCCCCTCCGGAGTCTGTACATACCCCCAGTGAGCGCACCGAGTGCGAGTGACGAGTGATTAGGAGGCTTGAGTGATTGTGAGGTGCTGAGTGATTGTGAGGTACTGAGGGATTGTGAGGCATGCCCGAGGGGCTAATTATGAAACATGTTTTGCCCAAGGGGCTACTATGATTTTACTACATTCATTTGCATACCAAATCCTTTGTTTTAAAGTTGTTAAAAATGTGCATTCTTTAAAGGACTTTTATGAAGTTGATTTTTGTAAGGCATGATGATTTCGTATATCTATGTTATACTATTGGAAAGTAAGGTTGTGCATACTGTGACTTGATGGCATCGATTTTTATGTGTTTCCTTGCTACTTACACTTGATTTATTTTCATTATTACTGAGTTGGCGTACTCACATTACTCCCTGCACCTCTGTGTGCAGATTTAGGAGAAGATATAGAGCGTTAGCCTTTATTCGCAGCGGAGCCAGATTGTGGGATATAGAGGTAGTTGTTCAGCGCTCGCAGCATCTCTGTTTTCCCTTCCTGTTGTATTTAACTTTGTTCGGAATTTGTATTGTAATAGTTTATTTTGTATTATTTCACTAGATGCTCATAACATATTGGCTCCAAGTTTTGGGGATGGCAGTACTGTATAAAATTGGCCTATTATATTAAGTAATTTACTGTATATTGTTATGAAATTCTTGAAACTTAAATGGGATTTTCAAAAGAAATTGCGAATATGTGGTAGTCGGCTAGCCTAGTTCCACAATCGGCGCCATCAGGCCGGTTAGGATTTGGGGTCGTGATAGAAGATTTTTGGTACTATCGTTACTGTGAGAGTTATGCCTGGAAGGCGCTTTATTCATTTAGTTGTGAATATGAGGGGGTTGTTCCAGATTGAGATGACTTGATTATTCGCACATTTGTTGAGGTCTTGTGTAGCTTGTGGTGTTGTATGAACATGAAGGCTCTCGAGATACTGGTCATTTATCGTACCTTAATTGTGCTTGGGTTTTGTAGCGTAGGCGTTATCTGTATCCCCATGTTATTATTTGCGCACTTCGTGTATTTGTGGTCGATATTCGTTATTTCGTAAGTATAAGCGTTAAGGCTTGATGTGTGCTTTCTCCTTAATTTTTATGTGCGGATTGGGTGCCACGCTGCCACAGGTATATTGTGCGGATCGGGTGGCAAGCTGCCACAGGTATGTTGTTTTGATTGGGTTGCACGCCAAAACAATGTCACATTGGATCGTGTTGCATGCCTCAATAGTGAGATATTGAGTATAGTTCCTTACACTCATTTTGTGTGCCTTATTTTCATCCTTGAGGTAGGTTCGTAGAACCTATTCGGCTGTTTTATTCGTTACAGGGACTAGGCAATTCCCTGTCACAGTTCGCTCTTCATTATGAGTTGTATTCGAGTTTGTAGCTTATTGGCACATCGTTGGTCTTATATTAGATTTTGGCGGTGTTTGGGATCTACTTCTTGCTTCAGCAGCTTGTTTTGGGTGAGACAAGGTTATTGAACCTAGGATCAGTGCAATTGGAGCTATGAAGGGTATACTAAGGAACAAATATCGTTATTCAATTCAGAAGGATATAATGGTTGTTGTCAGGAGGAGAGACCCCATGATTTGTTGATTCGGTAGGTGGTTATTAGTTTCCACGTGTCTCTTCTGTCGTGGCGATATTGCGAGAGTTTGAACAGGACTTATATGCATCATGAGGTCTGTTGAAGACATTGAATTCATGGAATTGCAATTATTGTTGTCAGATAATGTTATCGTGGCCATGTGAAGTATGCGGGGCATGGTGTGAATTCAGCAAAGGCATACGATCATGTTTTGGTACAGTGTGTGGAGATTTATATGGTGTTCTTATGTTAGAATAGAGCATCGTGGAGGACTTCAGATGTTTGAATTTTGTTCTAAATCTTGTTAGCTAAGATGTCAGGAAGGATTTTAAGTATGGCTCAAGCAAAGATGCTCACATGGGTTTTAGTGGCATGAGTAAGTGCACAAGGCTTTAACTAGTGAATTTGGACAACTCCGAAACAGTTCTTAGCACGTTCGAGGACGAATGTATGTTTAAGTGCGGAAGAATGTAATGACTTGACCGATCGTTTTGGGCTATAACGTGTCGTTTAGCGGTTTGAGGCTTTGAGTAGCTACACTTTAGGTATTATGACTTGTACGTGTGGTCGGAATTGACTTTTGGAAAGTTCAGAGCTAATATGGGGAAAACATTCTAATTTCGGAAGCTTTAAGTTGGAAGAATGGACTAAAGTTTGACTTTTGTGTAAACGACCTCGGTATCGGAATTTGAAGGTTCCAATAGCTTCGTATGATGATTTCGGACTCAGGGTTTTGCTTGAGTATCGGGTGGTCCTAGAGCATTTTGGAAGTTTTAGAATTTCATAAGTTTGGTTGTTGATACCCAATTTTTCTCTCACATTTTTCCAAATAGTATATATATTTTTTCAAAATTTCATACAAGCATTTTCCATAATTTTTGAGCTTTAAAATTAATTTTCTTGCATTTAAATTACTTGAATATTTACTAATTATTCCTTTAAATAATTTTTGATGACTTTATCATCCAAATTTGTTATTTTTCACCCACATACATGTTTTAAAACATTTTACATCGTTTCATATAATTATGTTTGTAATTTTAGCTATTTACGTAATTTTTGCAATAATAGCCTATAATTTAAAAATTAATTGCATTTATTATTTTATTCCGGGCCAAAATAATTTTTTATATTATTTAGCTATTATTTTAAAATACTAAGTTTCATAAATAGTATTTTTCCTTTAATTTCTTATATTTAAAATCTGGCCCAAAACAGGCCAAATTCGAACCAAATTCACCAGCCTACACCCTAAACTCCAGCCTAATACCAGCGACCCACTACCCCATACCCGCACACTAACTCGACCTGCTCCGTTTTCTTCTAATCCCAACCGTTGATATCTCAAGATCAACGGCCCCCAATCACCCATCTTCTTTTAATTAACCAAACCCCTGAAACCCTAACCCATTTCCCTTAAGCCGCCGTCCCAAAACACTCCCAATCCTACTCTTTCTTCACCCTAATAACCGCCTCCCTAAATTCTCTCTGGCTCCTACCCTAAAATGGAATCAATCCATGATTCCCTGACCTTATACATTTTGTAATCTTGTTACTTACACGATTTTGGCATCACCTTGTAATTACCTATTTTTGGAAAGTAGTAGGCCCTGAGTTATGAACAATCGTCCTCAATATTCGAGAGTTAGACGATATTCATCTATATACACTCACCTCCAGGCTATATGGGTCCGATTCAGTGAGATTTTTTGGCTATTTGTGCTCTCCTTTGAACTAGGGTTTACTCGATTTTTTTCCTAATTTGATTTTGAATTGATTTTTGCATGCTTCTTTTTCCTTATTTGGGTTTCAATTATTATGTTTCCTTGTTTGTTCATTTAATTTTTTCACTATATAAACCCTTCCCCAAATCCTCTAAAGGACATAACTATTACCTCTATTGACTCTCACTATTCTCTTCTTTCACTCGTTCACTTACTTTGTTACAAGCAAATATTTTCTAAAACTGTTGAATCCTTGGCCGGCTGAAAGCCAATGCCATAATACTATTAAATGTCCTCCTCTGATACAAGCACTGCTCGGAGCCCTTCTTGAGGCTCTTGTGAACTCTGAAACATCGGGGATTTGGGGTTCCATTGTCTTCTTTCAAGTGCAGCTACTGAATCACAACTGATATTCTAAACTCCTCACTCTTTTGCTCGTTTAACTTTGCTACTGGTTAGTGCTCTGTACCCTCGTAATCCTACTTTTTTATGTTTGTGCTTATGTTATGTGCATTAGTGTTATATGGATTTCTTTGAGTTAATTTCGATATTATTCCATTTCATATACAATTCTTCTTATTTTAGCATTACTATATAGTTCCATTAGCTTCAATTATGTGCAAGTATTGATGTTAACTTACATGTATATAGCTAAGTTGATTCATGACGCCTGCCTGATTCATAATTGAAACCTAATTGATGGTTATTGAACTTTGTTTTATTTGTCGCACTGAAACTCAGTTGTGCGACTATGTTCTTGTTCGAAATTTCTCTCTTCATGTTGAATCCTTTATGCCTAATTTGCTATTTCTCTGAAAGTCATGCCTAAATTCTTAGCCTAATATGCTAACCTTAATTGTGTCCAACCTGAATGATCATTATGTTACTTATACCTATTGCTTATTCTGAGTTTGACTTATTGCCTTGTTCCATGCTATCTTGATAACTAAATCATGATCAAAATGTGTTCTAATTCCTGTTGAGACATTCATGCCCAACCTGTTATCTTTATAAAACTCTCATATTAGCTATGATCTTTTCCAATGCTATTTGTAACTCTATTGTGTTCCTGACTTGACCAAATCTTGTTTTATTCAGTATCAATTGAGACCTTTAGAGTAGATATCATAACCAACACTTTCCAATATGTGTGACCAACTACCATAAGGTTTGATATGAAGGTGACATATTTTGTTCACTCTAAGTCTTCTGGTATTGTAACTAATGTTCAGCATGTTAAAATTTTGTCATTCTCGACCAAGTGATTGCTCGAACATGTTTTGTTAGGTTGTCTTCATTAAGCCTTCATATTGAAACTTTTCATGTGAAGGCTAAGCTCTATTTGTTCTTGTCCATGACTCTATTAGATTTTCATGCTTAAATCTTGTATCTAAGGTTCTTTAGGCTAATTTTGAATCAGTTTACTTTTGAAACATTTATTTGGAATAGTTCACTATCCTATGATGGTCAATTCTGCTATTTTATCTTTGTTTCTAAAATATGCAAACATGAATCTGCCTTGTGAACTTGTCTTATTTCATGTATTCTTGTCCATGTGTTTTGGCTAGAATTGTTGTTAGCCTTAGGAATTAAGTATAAAAATATTTAATCAATTCCATAAGTATTTTGTCACTTGTAAGCCTAAATTTGGCATTCCTTTGGTTAAGTAAGTTATTCATTTGCGTCTGGTATGTTGGGCATGCTTTGGTATTGGAGGGCTGAAATGCAATGTTCGCATCTGAAGTTTGGGCCAGATGTCCGTGTGAAGTTTTGAGCATATTGAAAGACCTAGATGTGTTACTGGTTTATTATGTATTTGTTATATGTTCGGAGCTTTGTTCAATATGGTTTGTAATAACGTGTAAAACTGAATAATCGGGGAAATAAGTGAAATTGGGGAAACAGGTACATTCTAATGCTTGCATAAAGGGTAGAAAACATGCCTATAGGGTCTACGTGATCTATTTGCTATTTTTTTTTAACATGCCATATATGCTATTTAGTTTCATGTGTTGTGCACTAATAGAAACCATGCCTATAGGAGTACCTCACACACTTCACTTGTCAAAACATGTCAGTATTTGGCTATAGATGTTCTTTATGCCTGCCACTGTGTACACTTAGACAACATGCCTATAGGATGTGATAGCACATGCCTTACTAATCTTGATACCACGTTTATAGGATTTTAAATAACCAATTGGTCAAATTTCTTCTATTATTTTAGTGCACTGCCTCGCCTAGATGACATGTCTATAGGAATAAAGTGTTGTAAAATCAACTTAATTGTCAGTTTTTGGAAATCCTGCCTATAAGATGTTGTTGCGCATAAAGCTATTTATTAGATCAGTCTTGTTAATACTACACTATCAATGATGTGTCACTGCCTAATCACGCAATTGTTAGGAATCATGCTTGTAGGACATTGTCATCTGCCTAACGAACTTGTCTATAAAGTCAGCGTTGTTAGTTCATCGTTCTGGAGTCATTTCAGTGCCTTTTGCAAACAATATAGAAATCATGCCTATATGTTTTTGTAATTTGCAAATTTGTTGCATGTATATTGCTAAAATCAGAATCACTTAGAAGCCCTGCCTATAGGTTTAAGCAACACCTCGATTCTGAAATTTCCTACTTCATAATATGAAGTCTTCCCACGTGCATTTGTTGTTAAATGTGGAGGCTAACATGGGCCTTTAATTTTCTTTATGTGAAGCCTTATCTGTTTTGAATGTCTGTTAGTTTTATTATTTTTGAGAAACTTAAGTAAGTCTAGAACCATCCAAATGGCGGTCCAAATCCTCCTGGACCATATGCATGGGACAGATAGTGCACACATACGACGCGACTTAGAATTGAATTAAAACACTTTAGGTAAACAAGTTCAACATACCAATCGGGTAGCAGGAGATAATAGTCTGTGGCCGCTGAATAATATGAGCAAATCCTATCTAAAAAGAGTTGAGAAGTATTATTTATGTTGCACGGGTGATCCTTTAGGGTAAAAAACATAGGACCCCTCTTTCCTTTATACACTTAGTCATTTAATATAGATCATTGTAGTTGTATCCTTGTAGTCCTTAAAGACTTGTACCAGTTCTCGTTTGTGTTATAATGAAACTCTTCGACTATTGTATTTTTTTGTTTATACGATGATTTAGCCTAATCCACACAGTTTTAAGATCGGTCGAGACCCATAGTTTTGGACCTTGAAGAGTGTCTTAACTGACTTCTTCCTTTTGTCTTTCTTCTCTATTATTTCCATGTTTACGTTTACTATTTTATTTACTACTCTACATATTCTATCATGCAAATACTTGGCAACGTGTTATTATCTCGTTCATAAAGCATACTCCACATCATGCTCCACTAGTGCCAATTATCAATATAGCAGCGCTTCATGAGTGTCTGCGTTCTTCCAAAATTACCCTTTTAAAATCGAAAAGGCTTATTTGCGGTAAACTAGTCAATCAACGGTGCAATCGACGGTCCCATTCCTTTCCCTCTCAAGTTTTCCACTTGGGAGTACCCGTCTAGACCATTCTAGAAATCCTACTCTGACCTAAAATGTACATGCATCATGCTAAACCTAGTACGGGTTGGAGCGTTAATAACGTAACAACCCGCTAAGATAAACCTTCTCCAAAGTCCGACAGGATTTCCACAGTCCCAGTGGACACTATCATATTATGTGCATATCTTGGAGAAAATGAGCCAATGTGTTGATCATTATTGCGTCAATAGTCAAATCTGGAGGGGGAAAGGGGCTAACTTTTGCTTGTTTGCAGAAAATGAGGCACAATATCCCCAGGTTCGGTATGGTCCAAAACGACCCACCCTTTCTACTCGACTGGTAGAAAGACATTGCACCTTGCGACAAGAACCATGCGAGAAGAGTATTGGGTAACCTGCCATCCTTGCTAAACATTCAACCAAATAGGTCATTGATTGAAGACGCTACTGTGAGAACCTAATTTTTTACTATATTTGAATTTTTCATCAGTTTTTAGTATGTAAATTATTTTTTAGTTTAATTTAAATGTTTAAACTTTGTTTTACCCTTTTAAATGTTTTATTTAAGGAAATAGAAAATGATTTTAAAAAAAAAAATACATTTTTAATATAATTTTTAATTTTCGTTTACAAAGAAAAAAAAGGGGTGATTTCCATAAAAAAGAAGAAGATATAGTTCTTCTTTAGTTTAGGGCAATTTTTAATATTTTCAACAATTACTTTATGTAGTAATTCTACTTTATTATTTTAATTATTTAAGTAGGAGTAGTATCTTTATTTTTGTTTTTACCTATTTTTATCTCTTAAAAGAAAACCAAAAATGAATAAAAATAAGAAACCAATAGAAAAGTGACATTTAGCAAAGATTCCTTCTAACTAATTCTTAACTTTTTCCAAATTACTCACATAATGGATGCTATATAAAAACCTCACTTCCCTTCACCCATGGCGGCTCCTTCTTCTACATGTTTAGCCAACCTTCAGCACAAAACAAGAGCAGACCTGACTCTCATTTCAGAAGAAGAAGCAACGACAGCCACCACCCAGCAAATCAACCAAAAATCTCTGCCTCGAAACCACCTTATCTCCTCCCTAAGACCATCGAAATACCACCCAAAATGGCCAATTCTAAAGCTTGATGAAAATCACCCAAAACCACTTGTAAAACAGTTGAAATTAGCTGCGAAATCTGACCAAAAACGAACTGAAAAAAAAGGACCAAAATCCACCCATAAACCAGCTGAAAATCAGCTCCAAAATCTTCCCAAAGATCACCTGAAACATTTCGAAAAAAAAAAAAACGTAGCTAATATCACCCTCTAAACTCGAGCAAAACCAGCTAAAAATGCCTCCTAACCAACCTTGAAAATCAGTTCCAAACCAGCCCCAAACCATCCTAAAATCACCTGAAATGTTTAGTCCGTCAAGGTCGTCGAGGTCGCCGTTCGAGAGCTCCTGTCGCGGGTCATGTTCGAGTCCTATACTGGGTTGCTATATTTGGAATACATATATTTTGATGATGTTGGGAGCTTTGTGTTTTTAACTGTCATGACCATAGTCATGACTATATAATCTACACTCGAGTGTGGCAACTCATATCCCCGACTCTAACTCAAAACAATAATAAAAATCACATGTTGTAATTGCGGGTGCATTTCATGTGGCGTAGTTATAATGTGTCCAAAAACAAACACGTGCACGCCATCGTGACTTGTTTCAAGATAAATCCATAAATGCCAAAAGCGGCTAAAATTTAAAAAGGCAAAATGCAAAATAGGCTAAAATACATAAATAATCAGATAACTTAGGTAAAATATTAATAGTTAAGTGACCGTGCTAGAACCACGGAACTCAGGAACGCCAAACACCTTCTCCCGGGTTAATATAATTCCTTACTCGGAATTCTGGTCGCAGATAACTTAAAATAAAGTCAAAAATTTCCTTGATTTGGGATATTAAAAAATAAATAAATGGTGTCTCGAAACACTGTCAAAATCTGAATGGCGACTCTGATAATTAAATAAATAAATCCCAAATTCGAATAATATCACTTTAATTGGAAAAACTCCCTTATCACCCTTACCGGGTGAAAAAGGAGTGTGATAGCTCTGGCGACTCTGCTGGGGATTTGAACCCAGAATCTTTGATTCAGGGTTCAAGAATTCGAGCTTAGAATAACTGTTATATTTGGCTTTCATTATTACCTAATTTTTACATGTTTAAACCTAATGTGCTAAATGCCGCTTTTTTACTGCTTTGATATTATCTGAACTGTATATAAATTGTTCCCAAACCCTCTTCTCTCTGAATCTTCTAAATCATCTGGGAAGTGTGCACTTCGTGTGACTTCTTTTCTGTTAGAGTCATATCAAAATTTTAGAACGAGGTTCGGACAAGTTTCAAAGCCGGTGAAGCATCTGCATTCGAGGTATGCTGCCCCCCCCCTCCCGGCTCGAGCTGTCCGCTCGGGTAAGTCAGGTCCAGATCAATAAACCCCAAGATTTAAACTTAGAACAACATAGCCTCAGGTTAGATCCCTAGTAGGTGTATTTGTTTGCATCACGTGAATTTGACTTGGGGGACTCAACACAGGGGTTGGGTCCGTGTAGGACAGTTGTACTCGAAATAAAAGATCATCCTGATGTATTTTACCTGCTATATGTACATTATTTATTTCGATTTGTTTGTTGATCGGGTAAGAAAGAAAAAAAACAAGAGTGATAAGTAAGGTATTTGAAAAATTTCGAAACTCTACCGAAATTTTGAAAAAAAGAAAAGAACAGAACATATGCCAATGTTTGCAAAAAGTCATATTTTCTCTGTTCCGTCAAAACAGGTAGAACTACGGCGGTCTGATTCTCACCGGATGTGAAGTACGTATGCAAAATTCATCGGCCGACCCCAATTTTTAAAAAAATCCCAAAAATAATTCTCTAACTTTTTATTTTCCACAATTTAAAAAATAAACAAAAAATATTTTCCTTTAATTTCTTCTGTAGGAGTATTTTCTTAGGAAATTTCAAAAAAAAGTAAATATTAAAAAAAAAGGAGTTTAGAACCCAAAAATAAATTTTCATTCGAAAAATAAGACAAATCAAATCAATATCCACAAAAATATTTTCTACCTTTTTTTAAGAAGTCTTTTTCCCAAAAATTCAAAAACAAAAAAATATTCAAAAATCCAAAAAAATATTTTCTTTCTTCTTTAGAAGTCTTTCTTTCAAAAAAATTTGAATAAAAAATCAAAATAAAAAGTTCAAAAATATTTTCATTCTTCTTTCGAAAATTGAAAAGAAAATTCAAGATTCAAAAATATTTTCTTTTTCTTAGAAGTATTTCTTTCAATAAATTCAAAATGAAAGACCAAAAATCCAAAAATATTTCCTTTCTTCTTTAGAGGTTTTCTTTCAAAATTCCAAAAACAAAATTCTCAAAAAAAACAACCAATAAATCTAAATCCAAAATTTTTTTCTTTCTCTTTTTAAGTCTTTGCTTTGAAAAAAATAAATACAAAAAGAAATTCAAAATCCAAAAATAAAAATAAAAATAAAAGAGTTAGGTTATTTACTTTATTCCCAATCTTCACTAACTACGCAAGATTTGATTCATGTTCCCACATGATATGTAGGCAACCCACATCAGGTTCGATCGAATGATTTTGAAAAAAACGAAGAAAGTGAAGAAAAGTAAAAAAATAATGATAATAAGGACCAACTGAGTCCATTCTAACGTGTTTTTTGTTTTGAATTGTGAAGAAAGTTTGAGGTGGTCGGTTTGTGTTAAGCTGACAACGCAAAATCCAAGGGTAAAATGACAACTGACATCGAAGTTGTTATGAGTGCTCAAGAGACTCAGGGTCAGAAGCTTGGACAAGAGTCTACTGTGGTTGAGGAAAACAGAATACTGAAACAGCAAATGACTGAAATGTGTCAAGCATGGGTCAATGGCCAAGGAACGCCCTTTTCTTCTCATGGTTGCTCAGAGTTCGCACCCATCTCAGCTACTGCCATTCCAGTCTCATTGTCTAATCAATCTCATCCACCTGGGTTCAGTCCTTATCCCACCAATACAACTACATCTGGAACTTTTGTTGAGTACTCCCAAACTGTGCCATTGACAACCAATCAGACAACTGTTGTTGTTATGCCTGTCTTCACTACCTCACAGCCAACAGTAATACAAAAGAAAAGTCACGAGTCACAATTTGCTACCCAACAAGAATAGTACCACTCTCCTGAGTACCATTCGTACATGTTTGATCTTCCTACAAACATCAAGAATCCTGCCCGAAAGATGGCACAGGAATAAATGACCCAAAGAGTGAATAGCTAAGAACGACAGTTGAAAAACATACAAGGTTGGCAGGCCAGAAGAGCATTGCCTTCAAGGATCTATGTATGTTCCCCGATGTTTGTTTGCCACTTGGTTTCAAAACTCCCAAATTTGAAAAGTATGATGGGCATGGAGACCCTATATCCCACCTGAAAATGTATTGCAATCAACTAAGAGGTGTAGGAAGAACTGAAGAATTGCTAATAATTTAATTTGGGGAAAGCCTTGTGGGGGTAGCCTCTGAATGGTTTACTGATCAAGATACCTCTCACTGGTATGTATGGGATGACATAGCCCGGACCATTGTCAAACAATTCCAACACAACATTGACATCGCCCCAGACCACAATTTCCTTTCAAACCTGAAGAAGAAACCAACTGAAAGTTTCAGGGAATATGCCATTAAATGGAGAGAGCAAGCAGCTAGAGTTAAGCCACCCATGGATGATCACGAGCTAATCATTGTCTTCCTTCAGGCGCAAGAGCCAGATTACTTTCAAAATATGATGTTCGCAGTTGGCAAATCCTTCTCGGAATCAATCAAAATGGGAGAAATGGTAGAGAATGGCCTTAAGACAGGCAATATTATAAGTCAATCAGCTCTCAAAGCTACAACTCAGGCTATCTAAATTGAATATGGTAATTTGAGTGAAATGAATGAGAAGTATGAAGAAATCATGATGACATCAGGGTCGAGAAGAGGTCCTAGGCAAACATCTCAAACGTATGACCAACCTCGTCTATTTTTCGATGATTCCCCTGAGCAATACTATCCACCTCAAAAACCCAAATACTCTTTTGCTCCACCTGAGTATGTTGTCCAGTCACCACGACACTCAAGAAGGCGAGCACCAGCATCGCTGAGTCTCCGTCAGTCTCCACCAAATTTTTAAGTGCCCTATAAACTGCATCCAAGCAAGGGGTATAGAGGGGGAAAAGGTTGAAGGATAATTTTACACCAATAGGAGAGTCTTATGCAAGCTTGTTTGAGAAATTAAAGCATTATGACATGATTGCACATATTCCTCCAAATCATGTGGACCCAGGTGCAAGAAGCTTTGACCCTTCTAAAAGGTGTGAATACCATTCCAATGCCTATGGGAACGATGTTGAAAGCTGTCGGGATTTCAAAAGAGAAATATAAAGGATGATCCAATAAAATCCGATTGTGATCACAGACAATGACACCCAGAATATCACGCAGAATCATTTACCTACGCATAATGATTCACACTTTGTGGGGATGATGCGTGGTGACAGGGAGTATGAGAATCCTCTCGGGAACTTGCTGACTGAAGTTAATGATTTTGAAATTGGAGAAAGCTCTGCTGATTGTGATGAGCAAATTTGTGGCTAAATGTCAAGCTTAGCAATTAAAAAGTCATTCCCTCCTTATTAGGATGAAATAATGGTAGTTTGGTTTGATGTTTTTTCTATTATCTGGGTTATTTTAGGGTTGTGATCCAGATTTTATTTGTTTTATTGAGTCAAACCCTTCGATCCATCTTTTCTGTTTGTGTGAGTCTTGTCTGTCTGTTTTATTGCTATTTTCATTATCCGGGTTATTCTAGGGTTGTAACTCGGATTTTAGGTTTTTTGTCTTATTGTTAAGCTCTTCCATCTTTTACGCAATGAAATGCAATTTTTCCTTTTGTGTCACTCCATGCTTAGTTCCTTTCTCGCTAGTTTTAGTGGCATGACATGCATGCAGAAATTTTGGCCAGATCTTAAAAAACTTATTTAGTCTTGAATGATATAAGTGAGAAAGAGACTTTTGAGGATGAATAAAGATTTGAGATAATTTGGAACTAAGGTCGAGTAAAATTCACCTTCAAATCATTGTGAAGATCGGGCTTGAGGATGTTTAATCAATTGAAGATTGGTTGAAAGTTTGGCATTAAAGGATAGAAAGTGTCTTTTGACTGCGACACACCAAGAAAATAGGAATGTTCATTAATTATATGATTGCAAAAGATAATATGTTTTGGCGTTTCTCGAGGTCGGGAGGCCCTTTTTCTGCTACCCAAACACCTTATACCCTTTGTTACCCCTTTTAAGCCTGTGTTATTTTATTTCACCACCCTTCTTGGAATGAAGTTTAAGTCAAAAGTTAAAAAAAAAAAAAAGAGAAAAATGAAAAAAAACTAAAATGAAAAATCCATGCCCCAAGAGTATAAACTGGGGAAACTCTTAGAAAATTCAAATAAAAAAAAGAGAGAAGAAAAGAACAGTCTGAGATCTATGCCCTAAAAAGAATAAGTTGGGGTAATTTGTTTTAAAAAAAAAAAGAGAAATAAAGAAAAATGAGAAAGAAAAACATGAGAAAGAAAGAAAGATGAAAAATAGTTAGGTCAGATGTTTGAACTACGTTAGACCTGATTCCTAAAAAAAAAAAGATTTATAGGCAGCCTTACACAATTCGGTCCAACCGAATAAGAATCTAAAAAAAAAAATCCAAAAATCCCCAATAGCTAAAACTAGGGCAAAGAGTTTATTTCACTTTAGAAAGGGTCGATTCCAAGAGTTGTAAGCAAACAACCCATCATATTGAGTATACTTTGAGCCTTCATGCCGTCCTTTCTTTCTAACCGGATCCAAAAGCCTTCCAAACAAGACCTCCTGATCAGTTTTGAGAATGCCAAGGGAAATCCGCAATGAGCAATGATTTATGAAGGACATGATCATGGTTCTCACTCAAAAGAAAAAAAAAGAAAAAAAAGGCAAATAAGAAAGAAAAATGAGAGAGTCTTACTATTGAAAACCCTCACGGGCACTGTAAGACGACGGTAAGTAGAGATGAATAAATGAGAGAGACTTGTTGGTGAAACCCAGCGGGGCACCATTAGTCGATAGTGAGTCGTGAAGTTGATGCAAAGGCTTGGTACGAACAAGCCCGACTTCAAAGATCATAAGAATGGTAAAAAGAAAGATTATATCAGTTTGATATATCAGGCCGTTAAGTCCAAAATTCATGTCATGATCAATAAGGCTAGTTACCGCAAAATAAAAAAAAACAAAAAAAAAAACCCTTCCTTCTATCCTTCCGATAGGGGCATTGCTTGTTAATACTTGCTTCTTTGAATCATTGTGTCCTTCACTCTGAGTCAGTCCTTGTCAAAACAAGCAAGAAAAGATTTCAGAACCTGCTATCAGCTTTTCAGTTGCACAAAAGTAAATTTGTCTAGCAATTCAATGTTACAGTCAACATGCCTCGAGGGTTTACGAAAATGGTTTCCCCCTAAAAATAATCTTTTCAGCCTACTTGGCACAAGCAAAGATTACTGGTGATTCCCTCTGACAGACAAATTGCTCCAAAAAGCAAGAAGCCATTAGAGATGTGAGAAAAGGACTCCTAACCAAAAATCTCCAGTTGGGATAAGGTTGATTGAGACACAAATACAAATGGTACCGGGTGTGAAATAATTAGAGTTGGTGCAGAACAAAAGTCTCTTGAGCAGACTCAAGTTGATTGAGCAAAATCCAAGCTGCTCAGGACTCAAGGCCACAAATTGACCACCACTTTCAAAACTGATAAAACTTTCTATGTTTGAAACAGGAACAAAGCAGTGCAAGGAAAGTGGTTCAAAAAAACGAATTGAAGAGAAAGAGCCGACAAAGATAAGTTTCTCAAATCTTTGCCGTTATGTCTCTTGCTACTGTGGTTAAATTGTTGCCATTGCTCTTCATATTTTTCCTCTTAGGATAAAAAGTACTAGTCTGATGGATGTCCTCCCAATAAAAATCTTAGTCTGATGAATATTTCTCCTAAGATACCAAAAAAAAAGACCTAGTATGATGAATTTTCTCCTAGGATCAAAATCTTAGTCTGGTGAATCTTTCTCCTAAGATAGAAAACCTGGTCTGATAAGCTTTCTCCTAGGATATAAATCTTAGTCTGATGGATCTTTCTCCTAAGATAACAAAAAATAAGGGACTTAGTCTTATGAATCTTTCTCCTAAGATAATAAAAGACCTAGTCTGATAGACTTTCTCCTAGGATAGAAATCTTAGTCTGATGAATCTTTCGCCTAAGATAACAAAAAGTCCTAGACTGATGAATTTTCTCATAGGATCGAAATCTTAGTCTGATGAATCTTTCTCCTAAGATAAAAGACTTAGTCTGATGAATTTTCTCCTAGGATCGAAATCTTAGTCTGATGAATCTTTCTCCTAAGATAGAAAACCTAGTCTGATGAAATTTTTCCTAGAATAGAAATCTTAGTTTGATTAATCTTTCTCCTAAGATAACTAAAAGAAAAGGACCTAGTCTGATGAATTTTCTCCTGGGATTAAAATCTTAGTCTGATGAATCTTTCTCCTAAGATAGAAGACCTAGTCTGATGAACTTTCTCCTAGGATAAAAATCTTAGTCTGATGAATCTTTCTCCTAAGATAGAAGACCTAGTCTGATGAACTTTCTCCTAGAAATCTTAGTCCGATGAATCTTTCTCCTAAGATAACAAAAAATGCAAGTCTGATGAATTTTCTCCTAGGGTCGAAATCTTAGTATGATGAATCTTTCTCCTAAGATAGAAGATCTAGTCTGATGAACTTTCTCCTAGGATAAAAATCTTAGTCTGATGAATCTTTCTCCTAAGATAATAAAAAACCCTAGTCTGATGAATTTTCTCCTAGGATAAATGTCTTAGTCTGACGAATCTTTCTCCTAAGATAAAGGAAACCTAGTCCGATGAATCTTTCTCCTAGGATTAAAATCTTAGTCTGATAAATCTTTCTCCTAAGATAGAAGACTTAGTCTGATGAACTTTCTCCTAGGACATAAATCTTAGTCTGATGAATCTTTCTCCTAATATAATAAAACACCCTAGTCTAATGAATTTTCTCCTAGCATCGAAATCTCAGTCCGATGATTCTTTCTCCTAAGATAGAATACATAGTCTTATGAACTTTCTCCTAGGATAAAAATCTTAGTGTGATGGATCTTTCTCCTAAGATAATAAAGAACCCTAGTCTGATGAGTCTTTCTCCTAGGATAAATGTCTTAGTCTGATGAATCTTTCTCCTAAGATACAAAAAAAAATTGAAAAAACAAAAAAATCCTTCTTGATTCATTTTAGCATAGGTACACAATTCAGTAGTCTCATTTTTCAACATAGGGTCTCCATTCCCTAGTTGATTTTATTTTTAGACATAGGGTCTCCACTCCCTAGTCGTTTTTCCAACATAGGGTCTCCACTCCCTAGTTGATTTTAGACATAGAGTTTCCACTCCTTAGTCGCTTTTCTAACATAGGGTCTCCATTCCCTAGTTGATTTTAGTTTTAGACATAGGGTCTCCACTCCGTACTTGTTTTTCCAACATAGGGTCTCCAATCCCTAGTTGATTTTATTTTAGACATAGGATCTCCATCCCCTAGTCTTCTTTTCCATCATAGGGCCTCCAGTCCCTAGTTGATATTATTTTAGACATAGGGTCTCCACTCCCTAGTCTTCTTTTTCAACATAGGGTGTCCACTCCCTAGTTGATTTGGTCGCAGGATACACCACTTCCTGATATCTTTGCCAATATAGAGTAATTTCCTGGCCACATTTTCCCAACATAAGGTACATCAATCCTTAGTTGAGGCATCATTTCAAAAATAAGAAAACACCATGTTACTTTCGGGGTACACTATTCCCGATCTTTTATTGCTTTCAATAATGAAATAGTTTAGAGTTTTAGCTACAAATAACTAACAAAATTTTCCTAGTGAAAATTGGGGCAGAAAAATTTTGTTCGTTTGTTTGTTTTGGTGTCTAGGCAGGTTATACCTCGAGGCACAGGGTTCGGGACGACCAAAATAAGGAGTCTCAATCCAGAATAAAAGAAAAAAGAAGAAAACAAAAAAGAGAAGTGAATCCAAATGTAGAAGAGGAGACAAGAAGCGGATTGCTCAAGACATGACTGAAGTCACGAGATTTGCATATCCCGCCATGATCCGTATGGCTAAAGAAGAACAAACTGGCACCTGCAGCTAGCAAGCCTCAAATTTCAAATCAAAAGTCTGCATGAAGCACCATTCAAGACTCAAGATCAAGCTTCAAAAAACTCATAGATAGGAATCTTGTAACTCGTAGCTGATAGGCTTAGTTAGTCTTTTAATTTTGGTTTTGATGTAATAATAGGACCGCAGACCGGAGCCTCGACGGAACCTCGCTTGACTCTCGAACTCATCATTCCATCACTCTTCTTGAACTACATGCGACCTGATTCCCTTATAACTCGGGATATGTAGGCTGTCCAAAACCAGGACTCGGTTGCACCTTTTATTTTCTTCCTCTTTTGAATAACAAAACGGTTGCTCACTTTATTTTTGTCCGAAAACACTTCTTGTTCTCGAGCAAAGAGGGACAGCTGTGAGCACCTAGTTTTTGGCTATATTTGAATCTTTCATCACTTTTTAGTATGTAAATAATTTTTGAGTTTAATTTAAATGTTTAAAATTTGTTTTACCCTTTTAAAGGTTTTATTTAAGGAATCTGAAAATGATTTTAAAAAAAAAGTTATATTTTTAATATAAGTTTTAATTTTCATTTACATAAGAAAAAAAGGGGATTTCCATAAAAAAGAAGATATAGTTCTTCTTTAGTTTAGGGAAATTTTTAATATTTTCAACAATTACTTTATGTAGTAATTCTACTTTATTATTTTTAGTTATTTAAGTAGGAGTAGTATCTTTATTTTTGTTTTTACCTATTTTTATCTCTTAAAAGAAAACCAAAAATTAAAAAAATAAGAAACCAATAGAAAAAGTGACATTTAGCAAATAATCCTTCTAACTAATTTTTATCTTTTTCCAAATATACACATGCACATTCTCACACTGAAGATTCACATTTTTGAATTGATCTTATCCAAAACTGCAACTTGCTCTCCAAGAATACTCACATAATGGATGCTATATAAAAACATCACTTCCATTCACCCATGGAGGCTCCTTCTTCTACATTTTTAGCCAACCTTTAGCACTAAACAAGAGCAGACCTGACTCTCATTTCAGAAGAAGAAGCAACGACAACCACCACCCAGCAAATCAACCAAAAATCTTAGTCTCGAAACCAACTTAGCTCCTCCCTAAGACCATGGAAATTCCACCCGAAATGGCCATGAAAATCACTTCTAAAGCTTGATGAAAATAAGCCAAAACCACTTGTAAAACTGCTGAAATTAGCTGCGAAATCTGACCAAAAACGAAATGAAAAAAAAGGACCAAAATCCACCCATAAATCAGCTGAAAATCAGCTCCAAAATCTTCCCAAAAATCACCTGTAACAACTCAAAAAAAAAATGCAGCTAATATCACCCTCTAATCTTGAGCAAAACCAGCTAAAAACGCCTCTTAACCAACCTTGAAAATCAGTTCCAAACCAGCCCCAAACCATCCTAAAATCAGTCTGTCAAGGTCGTCGAGGTCGCCGTTCGAGAGCTCCTGTCGGGGGTCATGTTCGAGTCCTTTACTGGGTTGTTATATTTGGAATTCATATATTTTGATGATGTTGGGAGCTTTGTGTTTTGATCTATTGATGAAGTTTATTTGCTGAGTATAAAACAGCAACACTAGTTCTCTCCGTTGTTTTTCCCGGCGATAGTCTACTAGCGGCGAGTACAACTGATACTCTAATTACTTGTAATTCCATCTTTTAAGTTATCACTGAAACCCGATAATATTTTGATTTTTTTTGTCCTGCGTGATTGTGAAAAAATTGATTTTGGGGTTATCGGATGAGACTTTATTTTCACTGTTCTATTTAACAGTTTGGATGTCAGAATTATTGCATATGGAAGTAAATAAAAATTCATTTTTGTTTAGACTTGTCCTTCTAGTCCATTTTGTTTGACGTAGTCATGGACATCTTTTCTTTGACTAAGATTATATATTAATAGTTAATATTATATCGTGTGAATTTAAAAAAATTATATAAACTACACTGTTTATTTGTATATTCTGAATTAACCCCAGCTATGCAATTCCCACACATCACTTAGTGCACTCTTACCACTAGACCTTATAATTTCAAACAATTATAAAATCACACGTAGTAATCACGGGTGCATTTAATGTGACGCGGTTGCAATGTGTTCAAAAACAACAAGTGCACGCCATCGTGACTTGTACCAAGATAAATCCATAGATATCAAAAGTGGTTTATATGCATATGCCGTAAGCTAAAAAATACCTCTTTTAGATAAAAATTCTGAAATTTAGAGAATAATTGAATATCACCTCAAATAGGCATTTTTAACCGTCATGACTATATAATCTACACTCGGGTGTGGCAACTCATGTCCCCGACTCTAACTCAAAACAATAACAAAAATCACATGTTGTAATTGCGGGTGCATTTCATGTGGCACGGTTATAATGTGTCCAAAATCAGACAAGTGCACGCCATTGTGACTTGTTTGAAGATAAATCCATAAATGCCAAAAGCGGCTAAAAGTTAAAAAGGTTAAATACACAATAGGCTAAAATACGTAAATGATCAGATAACTTAGGAAAAATATTAATAGTTAAGTGACCGTGCTAGAACCACGGAACTTGGGAATGCCTAACACCTTCTCCCGAGTTAACAGAATTCCTTACTCAGATTTCTGGTCGCAGACAACTTAAAACAAAGTAAAAAATTTCCTCGATTTGGGATATTAAGAAATAAATAAATGGTGTCTCAGAACACTGTAAAAAATCTGGGTGGCGACTCTGAAAATTAAATAAAACAATCCCAAATTCGAATAATGTCACTTTAATTGGAAAAACTCCTCTATCACCCTTACCGGGTGAAAAAGGAGGTGTGACAGCTACAATGTTCTAGGATGAGAAAAGGGACGTCTTTCGATTTGGCGATATAGAAATGACTTCTCTCCTGGGAGAAATAGGAAACTTCGCTAAGTTTCCATGGGATAGTCCAGGATTACTAGTGCTAGAGAATCCCCCCCTCCCCCCCCTCCCCCCCCGGCCCCGCGATTTTCTAAAGATGTTGGGTTTCAAGAAAAAATACAAGCTTCTCTATTTAAAAAAGTCATACATCCCTTTCAAAATTCTTTACGAACGGTATGGGCATAGCAAGTCATATCATCTTCATCATGATGAACTTGCCATTACTTCCTTGAGTTGGACACACCGATGAGTTTATGTGTTCATCATCTACTTCTTGGGGTTGTTGATATTTCCAATGAAAGAGGGAAGCATCCATGCTCGCTTAGCCATGGTCTCTAGGACTTTGATGGAAGGCATCGAAGGACAAACTTATACCATCATTCCTATGATCTTAGCTGAAATGTACGATGCTCTAGATCGATGCAAGTAGGGATTTGGACACTTCGAAGGTTGTAATCGGTTACTACAAGTTTGGCTATTGGAAAACGTTCAGAGTTGAGAATATTATCAAGAGCTTCTGCGGCAGCTGTTGAATGACTACATAGCTTACCATCACCCAAAGAAAATGACATGTATCCCAGACAGGTTTGCACAGTTTAGAAATGTTGTAAGATGGGTGTGTTTCTTCAGCAATCTGACAGAAGAGCAAGTACATTAGATGTTTGAATGATTTCTTAATAGTGATTTCATCATCAGGTCTAGAGAGAATACTCATTTGGTATTGATGGGGGTGTAAGGCATCTATCATTATGCTCCTATAAGGGTAATGAGACAATTAGGAAGAAAAATGTAAAGATCCACCCAATCGTTTCGAGAGTTAAAGCCATGTTTCCCCCATTTCTTCTTCTTTTGTGCTTTATAACTGTATTATCTCTTACTGGGTTTGTTGGTTCAGTTCCGGAGTGGTTTCAAAGTGAATTGATACACTTAGTATCTTAATTAGAAGCTTAAGTTAGAAAAGTCAACCGAATGTTTACTTGTGTGGAAACAACCTCGGATTTAAATTTTGATGGTTCTGTTAGCTCCGTTAAGTGATTTTTGAATTAGGAGCGCGTCCTGAATGTGATTTGGAGGTCCATAGTAGAATTTGGCTTGAATTAGCGAAAGTTGGACATTTGACGATTTTGGTCGGCAGTGGAAATTTTGATATCGGGGTCGGAATGTATTTCTGGAAGTTGAAACAAGTTCTTGGTGTCATTTTTTACATGTGTGTAAAATTTGAGGTCAATCTGACGTGGTTTGATAGATTTCGGCGTTGTTTGCAGAATTTTGATGTTTAAAAGTTCTTAGACTTGAATGCGGTTGTAATTCAGAGTTTTGATGTTGTTTCGAGTGATTCGAAGGTTCGACTAAGTTAGTACGAGGTTATATGACTTGTTGGTATGTTTGGTTAAGGTCCCGAGAGCCTCAGGTGAGTTTTGGATGGTTAATGGATCAATTTTGGCCTTGGTGAGATAACTAATATCTGCTGGAGTGCACTTTTTGATCTCGTCTTACATGTCCACGAGAGGAGCCTCACGTTCGCGAAGAGTTAACATGATCTAGGAGTATTTGTTCTACGTGTTCGCAAAGGAGAGGATGTGAACGCGAAGGTATGGTCCGCATGTTCATCGCGAACACGTGAGTGGTGTCGTGTTCGCGAAGAGAAGGGAGGCAATTGGGGACCCCAGGTCCTTGGTTTACGCATTCGCGATGAGTTGAGATTGAAAAGCTTCGAGTTGAAGAATTGGCCGTGTTTGCTAAGAGATAATTGGGTGGCAGTCCAAATTGGCCTACGCGAATGCGAGAGGACGATCGCGTTCGCGAAGAAGGAAAATTTGGGCAGACAGTATTAATTCCAAAAATGAGGGTTTGAACCCATTTTCATATTTTGAGCTAGAGAACACTAAAGTGGACGATATTTGAGGGGATTTTTGTTGAGTTGATTGGGGTAAGTGAAATCTACTTGGTTTTGGTTAAATCCCATGATTATATCCTTAATTTTATCATCTAAATTGTGGTTTGGGGTGAAAATTGGGAGAAGAAGATAAAGTGTTCTTGGGTTATATTTTTGGGGTTTCGAATGGGATTTTATTATAAAATTTAAGTAAATTTGGTATGGTTAGACTCGTGAGTGAATGGGCTTTCGGGTTTTGTGATTTTTGTCGGATTTCGAGACGTGGGTCTAGGGGCCGGGTTCGGGTCAATTTCAGATTTTTGGCTATAATTTTATACTTTTCTTGTGGATTTTACCCCTTTAGCATAAAATGATTATGTTGTACTACTTTTGGCTAGATTCGGGACAGTTGGAGGCCGAATTGAGAGGAAAAGGCATCGGAAAGTAGAGATATGCTTGGTTTGAGGTAAGTAACACTTTCAAACTTGGCCCTGAGGGTTCAAAACCCCAAATTTGCTATTATGTGATTGGTGTTGAGGTGACGCGCACACCAAGTGACGGGCGTGCAAGCATGCACCATGAGGAATGTGACCTGGTTGGCTCCATGCCACATAGTTTGTCGAGTGTTAACCCAGTATTTCATGTTTCTATGCTCCGGAAGTATATTGGTGATCTCTCCCATGTTTGGATTTCAGTAAGGTTCAGTTGGATGGTGAATTGACTTATGATGTGGAGGCGGTGGCTATTTTAGAGCGGCATTTTCGGAATTTGAGGTCAAAGGATATAGCCTTAGTGAAGGGGTAGTGGAGAGATCAACATGTGGAGAAGGCCACTTGGGAGGCCAAGCGGGAGATGCGGAGCAGATATCCACACCTATTTGAGACTCTAGGTATGTTTCTATACCCGTTCGAGGACGAACGTACATTTAAGAGGGGGGGGGGGGATGTAACAACCCAGCCGGTTGTTTCGAGAGTTATAGCCCAATTTCCTCCATTTCTTCTTCTTTTGTGTTTACAACTGTATTATATCTTACCGGGTTGGTTGATTCAGGTCTGGAGTGGTTTCGGAGTGAATTTAGACACTTAGAGTCGTTTGGATTGGCTTGTTTTAAGTGACTTTTAAGCCAAAAGTCATAAGTTAGGAATTTTAGCTTTTGGCTTTTGGCTTGTTTTGGTCATTTTAGCTTAAAAACAAGTGCTTAAAAGAATATTTTTTACTTTGTCCAAACACTACAAAATGGCTTAGAAGCTATTTTGGCTTAAAAGCACTTATAATAAGCCAATCTAAACGGGCTCTTAGTCTCTTAATTAGAAGCTTAAGTTGAAAAAGTCAACCACATGTTGAATTGTGTGGAACCGATCTCGGATTTGAATTTTGATGCTTGTGTTAGCTCCGTTAGGTGATTTTGGACGTAGGAGGGCGTCCGGAATGGGATTTGGAGGTCCGTAGTACAATTTGGCTTGAATTGGCGAAAGTTTGAAATTTAGCGATTTTGGTCGGCCGTGGAAAGTTGATATTGGGCTCAGAATAGATTCGCAAGCTGGAGTAGGTTCGTGGTGTCATTTTTGACGGGTCTATAAAATTTGAGTTCAATCGGACGTGGTTTGATAGGTTTCAGCGTCATTTGCGAAATTTGAAAGTTTAGATGTTCTTAGGTTTGAATCCGGATGTAATTCGGAGTTTTGATGTGGTTTTGAGTGATTCGAAGGTTCGACTATGCTTGTAGGATTTTATATGAATTATTGGTATGTTTGGTTAAGGTCCCGAGGGCCTCGGGTGAGTTTCGAGTGTTTAACGGATCATTTTTGGCCTTGGTGAGATAGTTGATATCTGCTAGTGTGCACTTTCTGGTTTCCTCTTACGCGTTCGCGAGAGGAGCCTTGCATTCGCGAAGGGTTAATGTGACATGGGAGGATTTGTTCTACGTGTTCATGAAGGAAAGACGCGAACGCGAAGGTATGGTCTGCGTGTGCATCGCGAACGCGTGAGTGATGTCGCGTTCGCGAAGAGAAGTGAGGCAGATGGGGACCCCAGGTCCTTGGTCTACGCGTTCGCGATGATTTGGCCTACGCGAATGCGAGAGGATGGTCGCGTTCACGAAGAAGGAATATCTAGGCAGACAGTATTAATTCCAAAAACGAGGTATTGAACCCATTTTAATATTTTGAACTAGAGAACACGAAATTGGGCGATTTTTGAGGGAATTTTCGTGGAGTTGATTGTGGTAAGTGATTTCTACTTGGTTTCGATTAAATCCGATGATTATATCCTTAATTTTATCATCTAAATTGTGGTTTGGGGTGAAAATTAGGGGAAGAAGATAAAGTGTTCTTGGGTTAGATGTTTGGGGTTTCGAATGGGATTTTTTTATCGGATTAAAGTAAATTTGTTAAGGTTAGACTCGTGAGTGAATGGGCTTTTGGGGTTTTGTGATTTTTTTCAGATTTTGAGACGTGGGCCCAGGGGCTGTGTTCGGGAAAATTTCAGATTTTTGGTTATTATTTAATGTTTTTCTTGTGGATTTGATCCCTTTAACATAAATTGATTGTGTTGTACTACTTATGGCTAGATTCGGGACGGTTGGAAGCTGAACTAAGAGGCAAAGGCATCGCTGAGTAGAGATTTGCTTGGTTTGAGATAAATAACGCTTTCAAACTTGTCCCTGAGGGTTCGAAACCCCAAATTTGTTGTTGGGTGATTGGTAATTAGGTGACGCGCACTCCAAGTGACGGACGTGCAAGCGTGCACCATGAGGAATGTGACCTGGTTGGCTCCATGGCACTATATAGTGACTCTATCTCGTTGTTGTTCATATTTTTACAATGTGATAAAGTAGTTGAATGCTCGATCATGATAGATATCATGTTTAGGCTTATTACTGGTATTGTGGAGACCCCATCGATCGTTTATTACTGTCACCTTACTGCTTTATTGATATTTTTGTACTCAGTCATGTACATGCTTTTTATGCCATATACCAGTCTCAGTTGCTATCGATTGCATCATTATTTTTACTTTTTCGGGCTAGTTTTCATAATATTTGAGCCCATGAGTGAGACAGGAGAGGTTGATGACTGAGTGAGGCCGAGAGCCGATTGTAAGTTGCAGATATGGGATCGGGCTGCATGCCGCATCAGATATATTGATGTTATGATAGCGTTTGGGCTGTAGGAGCCCCTCCGGAGTCTGTAACACATTCCCAGTGAGCGCGGTTGATATGATTGAAGGATGGATCTTCCCTGGACATGGATCTTGTCCGAAGTAATTGTTACCTGGAGATGGATCTTCTCCAAGAGGCTGGATTGCCGTTATTCCTCATTACTGGGTGACCTATGGTCAGCGATGTATATATTCGTGATGGATCTTCCCTAGGCCATATGAGCCATATACAGTACCGAGTGGTTGAGATATCGAGAGTGAGGGAATTTGAGGCTGACATAATGGTGCATCACTTACAGTATGTGCATTGGCATATAGTGGCAGTAGGGTCATATTCATCACACTATACGGATCTGCTTTATTTCCTGGTTGTAAATTGCCTAATTGCTTTAAGATCATGTTTACGTTTCTGGACATTTATTTCATGTTATTTGCATTGGTTTAGCTCGTCACTATCTTTAGTCCATAGTTTGAACTTGTTACTTACTAAGTTGGTGTACTTACACGTGCAGATTCAGGCATTTCTGGTCATGGTGGCGGTTGCTGATTTAGGCATTGGAGTCGGGGACTATTGAGGTAGATGCACGACGTTCGCAGACCTTGATTTCCCTTCCCTAGTTTATCTGCATTTTGAGTTTATTTCTCTAGATACTGTTATGGACTATGTTCCGGTTATTAGACGCTCATGTACTCAATGATGTCCCGATTATTTGGACGATTGTTTTGTATATTGGATCGATTCTGTTTTCACAAAGGCTTCTATTTAATTGTTAAATCTTTTTGATGTTATTTCAAAAGTATGTTTTCACTGTATTGGAAAGGAAATGTTGAATTTTAGGCTTGCTTAGCCCCACGATAGGCACCATCACGACAGGTTATATTTTGGGTCGTGACCAAAACATATCATACCCCGAGTTTCCAACATGCTCCAGTATAAGGCAGATTTCAAAGGGGACGTCATTCAATTCAAGTTCGAGGCATTACATATGTGGAACCAAAATATCACCGTGGAAAGAGAAACCATTGAGTCAGATAGGTATCATGCCGGTCATGTGTACTTCTGTCCATCGTGTTTGGTCGATGATGTAGCGTGAGACGTCAAGCCAAGAGTGGATCTGAAAGGCAGGGTCATAGATGACGCTGCTGAGGCACATGTTAAGAATAGAAGGCTACACAAAAGGTTTTTCGAGTCTGAAGCCAAACATTTGGAACGACAGAAAGTGAACATGGAAGCAATAAAAGAATGGAACAAAATTGCCACTAAGTCAACAGAGAGATTGGAATACTTGGAACAAGGGTTTATGGAGCTTGAAGGAAAGATGAGGAAGAGACTCTCAGATTGTCAAAGCACGGATGGCAATGAAAAGGGGCATCTAGCAAAGGCTTACTTACTGTTGGATATGCGTGATCTGGGATACCTGATTGATGGAGTCAAAAGAGCCAAGCACGGGGAAGGTCCTTCAGGGACCAAGTAAACTAGGAAATGATATTCTTTACTGCTTACTAGCTTAGCTTTATATTTCAATTTTAATAATGCTAAATGCCATTAGTAACTTTATTATTTTTGTTAATTTAGTAAAGGTTTGGCTGATTTTTTCGCATTAATGAAATGACACAATTATTGACATAAATTTCCTCCATGTCTATGTATCTCTTAGGCCTACCTCTAGCATAATGAGGTTCCCCAAATTAGGACACGAATTATTGCATTGACCTTGCGAAACATGTTTTAATATCGCAAACATTCTTTCAATATTTCTTACTAACTTGGCTACCTTTATTTTGTTTTCTTTTGATTATTCCCATTCCCAAAGGTTGGTTCGTACATACTGGCATCATCAGCATATCACTCTAGATACAAAGGTCCTCCACCTCCTCTTCCAGCAAGCGATCCCAAAGGCAAACGAAAAGGGAAAATGGATGATTTGAGTTGTATCATAAAAGACAATGCTACCATGCAGAAAACGTTGAAACCTATGATGGACGAAGTACTCCGATGCAGAATGAATTGGTCTTACATCTAGAACAGAACCTTAGTCCTCCACCAATACCAATTCTTCAACAACACCCTCATCATCCAGCTAAATACCCACAAACCACTACTTATCACACTCCTAAGAATGCACCACAACTTACTCATGATCCCCAAAATTCAACCAATGACCACCATTATACCCAAGTTCCCGGAGTCCACCAAAGTAATCCGATATATGTGGAAACTTTAACCCAAACTCTGCAACAAGACCTATACATACCCGAATAAATCGAAAAAGAAGTAGCTCACCGGTAGAGTTCAGAAATTTGAAGTTGGTAAAGGCGTTGTAAGTCTAAACTATGAGGACCTATGTATTCAGTCGGATGTGGAACTGTCGGAGCGTTACAAACCTCCTAAGTTGGAAATCTTCGATGGGACTGTTGATCCGAAAGTGCATCTGAGAACATATTGTGACAAACTTGTAGGAGTGGGAAAGAATGAATAAATCTGCATGAACTGTTCATGTGAAGTCTCACAGGAGATGCTTTGTATTGGTACATCAGTCAAGACCCGAAGAAGTGGGTTAATTGGGTAAGCATGGCGTCAGACTTCATGGACAGATTCAGATTCAACACGGAAAATGCAGCAGTCATTTTCTACATTCAAAACCTCAAGAAGCAGCCAACAGAAACCTTCTGCGAGTATGCTACTCGTTGGACATAAAAATCCGCGAAAGTAAGGCTAGCACTTGAAGAATAACAAACGAACAAGTACATCGTCAGAGTTCAAGATACCAAACACCTCCACCCATATACCAACACTCACCCCCAGATACCAACAACCTTCTACCACTAATAATTCCATAATAATCAACCCGCATATTACCACTCTAAACCACCCGCCCCCCAAAATTACAAAAAACCACGACCAAATTTTGACCGAAGACCACCTAGAAAATACACCCCAATTGCCGAACCCATGGACAACCTGTACGAGAGGCTGAAGGCTGCTGGTTACATCACCTCCATTCCTACCATTTCTGTGAATAATTCTTCCCGGGGGATCAACCCCAACAAGACATGTGCCTATCATTTAGGCATGAAGGGCCATACCATTGATGAGTGCCGCACATTGAAAGATAAAATTCAGACATTGATGGACACTAAGGTCATACAGGCAATGGAAGTTGCACCAAATGTTCGTAACAATCCTCTCCCGGATCACAGAGGTGAGGGAGTGAATGTGATAGAGATAGATGAAAAATGGGACCTTGAGGGGTCAATAGGACTTATTCTAGAGGGAGATGCTCCTAAAACGTCTCAAGTAACCCTCATGCCGATTATGGTCCAAACCTAGGCGTCGTTTGAAGTTGAGGTATCTACACCCTTTATCGTGATAATAGCCTCCACCCCATCCTACCAGTCTAATGCCATCCTATGGGACTATGTTGCGGAATCAAGCAGAAAAGAAAAAGCAAAAATAGAGGAAACAAGGGCAGCACAAGGTATGACTAGAACTGGTCGAGTTTGCACACCTAAGAACCTGGGGGAACAAGCAAGGAAATTGCATCTAAGCCGCCTATTTTCGAGACTGGAAATGATGATCTTTGGAGGAAGGTGCAAGCAAGAGAGTACTCTGTCGTTGACCACTTGAACAAAACTCCCGCTCAGATATCCATCTTGTCACTGCTGCAGAACTCAGATACACATAGGATTGCTTTGATGAAGGTGTTGAGTGAAGCATATGTACCCACCAACATCACTAGCTGGGAGAAGGATAACATGGTCGTACATGTATTGGTGAGTCACATAATCACCATTTATGAAGATGAATTACCATCAGAAAGATTGAGTCACAACATGGCACTACACATCACAGTGCAATTTGGTACATCAGTCAAGACCCGAAGAAGTAGGTTAATTGGGTAAGCATGGCGTCAGACTTCATGGACAGATTCAGATTCAACACGAAAAATGCAGCAGACATTTTCTACATTCAAAACCTCAAGAAGAAGCAAACAGAAACCTTCTGCGAGTATGCTACTCGCTGGACATCAAAAGCCGCGAAAGCATATCAAGCACTTGAAGAATAACAATTGAACAAGTACTTCGTCAGAGTTCAAGACCCGCAGTATTATGAAAAGTTAATGGTTATTGATAATCACAAATTCTCTGACATCATCAAGCTAGGAGAAAGAATAAAAAGAGAATTAAGAGTGGGATAGTAACCAAATTCGAGGTGCTGAAGGCCATGAGCATGTCTTTGCAATCGGTAGGTATTTCGAAAAAGAAAGAAGTAGGTGCCGCAATGGTAGTCAGGGTCCTAAGTCTCCTCTCACATACCAAACACCTCCACCCACATACCAACCCTCAATCCCAGATACCAACGACCTTCAACCACTAATAATGCCAATAATACTCAACCCGCATATTACCACTCTACACCACCCGCCCGCCAAAACTACTAAAAACCACGACCAAATTTTGACCGAAGACCACCTAGACAATACACCCCAATTACCGAACCCATGGACCAACTGTACGAGAAGCTCAAGGCTGCTGGTTACATCACTTCCATTCCTACCATTTCTGTGAATAATTCTTCCCGGGGGATCAACCCCAACAAGACATTTGCCTATCATTTAGGCATGAAGGGCCATACCATTGATGAGTGTCGCACATTAAAAGATAAAATTCAAACATTGATCGACACTAAGGTCGTACAGGCAATGGAAATTGCACCAAATGTTCGTAACAATCCTCTCCTGGATCACAGAGGTGAGGGAGTGAATGTGATAGTGATAGATGAAGAATGGAACCCTGAGGGGTCACTCATTCTAGAGGGAGATACTCCTAAAACGTCTCCAGTAACCCTCATGCCGATTATGGTCCAAACCCAGGCGTCGTTTGAAGTTGAGGTATGTGCACCCTTTACCGTGATAATAGCCTCCACGCCATCCTACCAGTCTAATCCCATCCTATGGAACTATGTTGCGGAATCAAGCAGAAAAGAAAAAGCAAAAATAGAGGAAACAAAAGCAGCACAAGGTATGACTAGAACTGGTCGAGTTTGCACACCTAAGCACCTGGGGTAACAAGCAACGAAGTTGCATCTAAGCCGCCTATTGTCGAGACTGGAAATGATGATCTTTGGAGGAAGGTGCAAGCAAGAGAGTACTCTGTCGTTAACCACTTGAACAAAACTCCCGCTCAGATATCCATCTTGTCACTACTGCAGAACTCAGATACACATAGGATTGCTTTGATGAAGGTGTTGAGTGAAGCTTATGTACCCACCAACATCACTAGTGGGGAGATGGCTAACATGGTCGGACATGTATTGGCGAGTCACATAATCACCTTTCATGAAGATGAATTACCATCAGAAAGATTGAGTCACAGCTTGGCACTACACATCAAAGTACAATTTGGTACATCAGACAAGACCCGAAGAAGTGGGTTAATTGGGTAAGCATGGCGTCAGACTTCATGGACAGATTCAGATTCAACATGGAAAACGCAGTAGACATTTTCTACATTCAAAACCTCAAGAAGAAGCCAACAGAAACCTTCCGCGAGTATGCTACTTGTTGGACATCAAAAGCCACGAAAGTAAGGCCAGCACTTGAAGAATAACAAATGAACAAGTTCTTCGTCAAAGTTCAAGACCCGCAGTATAATGAAAGGTTAATGGTTATTGATAATCACAAATTCTCTGACATAATCAAGCTAGGAGAAAGAATAAAAAAAAGGATTAAGATTCGGATAGTAACCAAATTCGAGGCGCTGAAAGCCATGAACAAGGCTTTGCATTCGGTAGGTATTTCGAAAAAGAAAGAAGTAGGTCCCGTAATGGTAGCCAGGGTCCTAAGTCTACTCTCACATACCAAACACCTCCACCCACATACCAACCCTCACGTCGAGATTCCAACAACCTTCTACCACTAATAATGCCTATAATACTCAACCCGCATATTACCACTCTACACCACCCGCCCGCCAAAACTACTAAAAACCACGACCAAATTTTGATCGAAGTCCACCTAGACAATACACCCCAATTGCTGAACCCATGGACCAACTGTACGAGAGGCTGAAGGCTGCTGGTTACATCACTTTCATTCCTACCATTTCTCTGAATAATTCTTCCCGGGGGATCAACCCTAACAAGACATATGCCTATCATTTAGGCATGAAGGGCCATACCATTGATGTGTGTCGCACATTAAAGGATATAATTCAGACACAAATCGACACTAAGGTCGTACAGGCAATGGAAGTTGTACCAAATGTTCGTAACAATCCTCTCCCGTATCACAGAGGAGAGGGAGTGAATGTGATAGAGATAGATGAAGAATGGGACCCTGAGGGGTCAATAGGACTCATTCTAGAGGGAGATGCTCCTAAAACGTCTCCAGTAACCCTCATGCCGATTGTGGTCCAAACCCAGGCGTTGTTTGAAGTTGAGGTATCTACACCCTTCACCGTGATAATAACCTCCACGCCATCCTATGGGACTATGTTGCGGAATCAAGCAGAAAATGAAAAGCGAAAATAGAGGAAACAAGGGCAGCACAAGGTATGACTAGAACTGGTCGAGTTTACACACCTTAGCACCTGGGGGAACAAGCAAGGAAGTTGCATCTAAGCCGCCTATTGTCGAGACGGGAAATGATGATCTTTGGAGGAAGGTGTAAGAAAGAGAGTACTCTGTCGTTGACCACTTTAATAAAACTCCCGCTCAGATATCTATCTTGTCACTGCTGCAGAACTCAGGTACACATAGGATTGCTTTGATGAAGGTGTTGAGAGAAGCTTATGTACCCACCAACATCACTAGTGGGGAGATGGCTAACATGGTCAGACATGTATTGGTGAGTCACATAATCACCATTCATGAAGATGAATTACCATCAAAAAGATTGAGTCACAATATGGCACTACACATCACAGTGCAATTTGGTACATCAGTCAAGACCCGATGAAGTGGGTTAATTGGGTAAGCATGGCGTCAGACTTCATGGGCAGATTCAGATTCAACACGAAAAATGCAATAGACATTTTCTACATTCAAAACCTCAAGAAGAAGCAAACAGAAACCTTCCGCGAGTATCCTACTCGTTGGACATCAAAAGTCGCGAAAGTATGGCAAGCACTTGAAGAATAACAAATGAACAAGTACTTCGTCAGAGTTAAAGACCCGCAGTATTATGAAAGTTTAATGGTTATTGATAATCACAAACTCTCTGACATCATCAAGCTAGGAGAAAGAATAAAAAAAGAATTAAGAGTGGGATAGTAACCAAATTCGAGGTGCTGAAGGCCATGAACAAGGCTTTGCAATCGGTAGCCAGGGTCCGAAGTCTCCTCTCACATACCAAACACCTCCACCCACATACCAACCCTCAATCCCAGATACCAACGACCTTCCACCACTAATAATGCCTATAATACTCAACCCGTATATTACCGCTCTACATCACCCGCCCGCCAAAACTACAAAATACCACGACCAAATTTTGATCGAAGACCACCTAGACAATACACCCCAATTGCCGAACCCATGAACCAACTGTACGAGAGGCTCAAGGCTGCTGGTTACATAACTTCCAATCCTACCATTTCTGTGAATAATGTTTCACGGGGGATCAACCCCAACAAGACATGTGCCTATCATTTAGGCATGAAGGGCCATACCATTGATGTGTGTCGCACATTAAAAGATAAAATTCAGACATTGATCGACACTAAGGTCGTACATGCAATGGAAGTTGCACCAAATATTCGTAACAATCCTCTCCCGGATCACAGAGGTGAGGGAGTGAATGTGATAGTGATAGATGAAGAATGGGACCCTGAGGGGTCACTCATTCTAGAGGGAGATACTCTTTCAACGTCTCCAGTAACCCTCATGCCGATTGTGGTCCAAACCCAGGCGTCGTTTGAAGTTGAGGTCTGTACACCCTTTACCGTGATAATATCCTCCACGCCATCCTACCAGTCTAATGCCATCCTATGGGACTATGTTGCGGAATCAAGAAGAAAAAAAGCAAAAATAGAGGAAACAAGGGCAGCACAAGGTATGACTAGAACTGGTCGAGTTTGCACACCTAAGAACCTGGGGGAACAAGGAAGGAAGTTGAATATAAGCCGCCTATTTTCGAGACTAGAAATGATGATCTTTAGAGAAAGGTGCAAGCAAGAGAGTACTCTGTCGTTGACCACTTGAACAAAACTCCCGCTCAGATATCCATCTTGTCACTGCTGCAGAACTCAGATACACATAGGATTGCTTTGATGAAGGTGTTGAGTGAAGCTTATGTACCCACCAACATCACTAATGGTGAGATGGCTAACATGGTCGGACATGTATTGGTGAGTCACATAATCACCTTTCATGAATATGAATTAAAATCAGAAAGATTGAGTCACAGCATGGCACTACACATCAAAGTGCAATTTGGTACATCAGACAAGACCCGAAGAAGTGGGTTAATTGGGTAAGCATGGCGTCAGACTTCATGGACAGATTCAGATTCAACATAGAAAACGCAGCAGACATTTTCTACATTCAAAACCTCAAGAAGAAGCCAACCGAAACCTTCCACGAGTATGCTACTCGCTGGACATCAAAAGCCGCGAAAGTAAGGCCAGCACTTGAAGAATAACAAATGAACAAGTTCTTTGTCTGAGTTCAAGACCCGCAGTATTATGAAAGGTTAATGGTTATTGATAATCACAAATTCTCTTACATCATCAAGTTAGGAGAAAGAATAAAAAAAGGGATTAAGAGTGGGATAGTAACCAAATTCGAGGCGCTGAAAGCTATGAACAAGGCTTTGCATTCGGTAGGTATTTCAAAAAAGAAAGAAGTAGGTCCCGTAATGGTAGCCAGGGTCCTAAGTCTCCTCTCACATACCAAACACCTCCACCCACATACCAAACCTCACCCCGAGATGCCAACAACCTTCTACCACTAATAATGCCTATAATACTCAACCCGCATATTACCACTCTACACCACCCGCCCGCCAAAACTACTAAAAACCACGACCAAATTTTGACCGAAGACCACCTAGACAATACACCCCAATTTCCGAACCCATGGACCAACTGTACGAGAGGCTCAAGGCTGCTGGTTACATCACTTTCATTCCTACCATTTCTCTGAATAATTCTTCAAGGGGGATCAACCCCAACAAGACATGTGCCTATCATTTAGGCATGAATGGCCATACCATCGATGAGTACCGCACATTAAAGGATATAATTCTGACACTGATCGACTCTAAGGTCGTACAGGAAATGGAAGTTTCACCAAATGTTCGTAACAATCCTCTCCCAGATCACAGAGGTGAGGGAGTGAATGTGATAGAGATAGATCAAGAATGGGACCCTGAGGGGTCAATAGGACTCATTCTAGAGGGAGATACTCCTAAAACGTCTCCAGTAACCCTCATGCCGATTGTGGTCCAAACCCAGGCGTCGTTTGAAGTTGAGGTATCTACTCCCTTTACCGTGATAATAGCCTCCACGCCTTTCACAGTTCAATTTGGTACATCAGTCAAGACCCGAAGAAGTGGGTTAATTGGGTAAGCATGGCGTCAGACTTCATGGACAGATTCAGAGTCAACACGGAAAAAATCCGCAGACATTTTCTACATTCAAAACCTCAAGAAGAAGCCAACAGAAACCTTCCGCGAGTATGCTACTCATTGGACATCAAAATCCACAAAAGTAAGGCCAGCACTTGAAGAATAACAAATGAACAAGTTCTTCGTCAGAGTTCAAGACCCGCAGTATTATGAAAGGTTAATGGTTATTGATAATCACAAATTATCTGACATCATCAAGCTAGGAGAAAGAATAAAAAAAGGGATTAAGAGTGGGATAGTAACAAAATTCGAGGCGCTGAAAGCCATGAACAAGGCTTTGCATTCGGTAGGTATTTCGAAAAAGAAAGAAATAGATGTCGTAATGGTAGCCAGGGTCCTAAGTCTCCTGTCACAGACCAAACACCTCCACCCACATACCAACCCTCACCCCGAGATACCAACAACCTTCTACCACTAATAATGCCTATAATACTCAACCCGCATATTACCACTCTACACCACCTGCCGCCAAAACTACAAAAAACCACGACCAAATTTTGATCGAAGACCACCTAGACAATACACCCCAATTGCCGAACCCATGGACCAACTATACGAGAGGCTGAAGGCTGCTGGTTACATCACTTCCATTCCTACCATTTATGTGAATAACCTTTCCCAGGGGATCAACCCCAACAAGACATATGCCTATCATTTAGGCATGAAGGGACATACCATTGATGAGTGCCGCACAATGAAAGATAAAATTCAGACATTGATGGACACAAAGGTCATACCGACAATGGAAGTTGCACCAAATGTTCGTAACAATCCTCTCTTGGATCACAGAGGTGAGGGAGTGAATGTGATGGAGATAGATGAAGAATGGGACCCTGGAGGTCAATAGGACTCATTCTAGAGGGAGATGCTCCTAAAACGTCTCCAGTAACCCTCATGCCGATTGTGGTCCAAACCCAGGCGTCATTTGAAGTTGAGGTATCTACACCCTTCACCGTGATAATAGCCTCCACGCCATCCTATGGGACTATGTTGCGGAATCAAGCAGAAAATGAAAAGCGAAAATAGAGGAAACAAGGGCAGCACAAGGTATGACTAGAACTGGTCGAGTTTACACACCTTAGCACCTGGGGGAACAAGCAAGGAAGTTGCATCTAAGCCGCCTATTGTCGAGACTAGAAATGATGATCTTTGGAGGAAGGTGCAAGCAAGAGAGTACTCTTTCGTTGACCACATGAACAAAACTCCCGCTCAGATATCCATCTTGTCACTGTTGCAGAACTCAAACATACATAGGATTGCTTTGATGAAGGTGTTGAGGTGAAGCTTATGTACCCACCAACATCACTTGTTCGGAGATGGCTAACATGGTCGGACATGTATTGGTGAGTCACATAATCACCTTTCATGAAGATGAATTACCATTAGAAAGATTGAGTCACAACATGGCACTACACATCACAATGAAATTTGAGGATAAGTTCATCACCAGGGTCCTGGTAGATGGGGATTCAAGTCTCAACATATGCACACTGACTATTCATACGAGATTAGGTAAAGGCCTGCACGAGATACGAATGGGAAGCATGAATGTGAAAGCATTTGATGGATCTTAGAGAGCTACCATTGGAAAAATCAACCCCAGTCTACATATGGGCCCGACTTGGTTTGATGACGAGTTTCAGGTGCTGGATATATCTGCTACTTACAACCTATTATTGGGACGATCATGGATACATGCTGCTGGTGCAGTGGCTTCAACCTTGCACAGGCTGTGAAGTTTGAGTGGAATCATCAAGAGGTTATCATTCATGGAGATGGAAGTAACCCCATCTACACCAACCAGACAGTTCCAATCATCGAAAACTGAAAGAAGCTGGGTGGAGAAACATACCATCGCATTGAGTGAGTCAACACAATTTAAAAGGAATGATGGTGGGGCAACAAGATAGAAAGAATACTGCTATGGACATGGTATGAACCCATCAAATATCTTGGCAAAAATCTCCAAGGGATCACAAACACGTACAACCACAACGTCATGGTACAAAGTTTGGACTCGGATATGAATACACATGGAAGGAGTAACGAAATTGGTGACTACCGTGGCTTGGTCCTTATCATCCACTGGAACAACTGGTACTACCTCTACACTAGACATTTCATCAAGCTAACATGCTGTGGGGTTTCGAAGAAGATGAAGTTTTAGCGGGCATGAGAAGATTTTTCTAGACGAAGACGATATGGACTGCAGTGCAATAGTGGAGGAGGAGGAAGAAAGACCTTACCAATCAGACCGTGGAGAAAGGACTTGTTCTCAAGAACTAGACTGCTGCACCATCCGGGGCCCGTTGAGTTCCTGGGGAACCTGGAAAATTAGCATGAATTAATTTTAAGAAAATACTTTTTAGCATCTGAGACATTTTTCAGTATTTTTTTTTTTTGAAATAATTGCTCGAGTCATCAACCGTGGTATGTGAGCCAATCTTCAGGATGCTTAGAAAAGATGCTGCAACAAGTTGGACTGAAGAATACCAGAAAGCCTTCATTAAAATCAAGGAGTACTTATCTAAACCACTTGTTCTGGTCCCACCAGAACTAGGAAGGCCTCTTCTGATTTGTTTGTCCGTATTGGAGGGAGATTCTGGTTGTGTTTTGGGACAACAAGATTAAACTGGAAGAAACGAGCAGGTGATATATCATATGAGAAAGAAATTCACACCTTATGAAGCCCGATATTCTTTGCTGGAACACACCTGCTGTGCTTTGACATGGATAGCTCAGAAGTTGAGGCATTATTTATGTGCATACACTACATATCTCATATAAGGGATGGATCCGCAAAAGTACATATTTCAGAAACACATGCCTACGGGTAAGTTAGCAAAGTGGAAAATATTGTTGAGCGAATTCGACATCGTCTATGTAACTCAGAAGGCGGTCAAAGGGCAAGCATTGCAGATCATCTGGCAGAAAATCCCGTAGAAAGAGATTACAAACTATTGAAAATGTATTTTCATGATAGGGAGGTGTCATTTTTGGGAGAAGATATCACCGAGGCATATGATGGTTGGAGAATGTTCTTCGACGGGGAAGCAAACTTCAAAAGAGTGGGTATCGGAGCTGTCTTAGTACTAGAGATCGGCCAACACTATCCGGTATCCGCAAAACTCAGGTTTCCATGCACTAACAATATGGAAGAATATGAGGCTTGCATCTTGGGGATAAAGTTGGCCATTGGCATGAACGTTCATGAGTTGCTGTTAACCGGAGATTCATATATTTTGATGCACTAGGTTCTAGGGGAATGGTCTACGGAGAACTCCAAAATATTTCCATATTTTCACTGTGTACAAGAGATGATCAAAAGGTTCACAAAGATAGAATTCAAATGTGTTCCAAGGATTCAGAACGTGTTCGCAGATGCGTTAGGCACTTTGTCTTCCATGATCAACACCCAAACAAGAATTTCATTGATCCTATCCCAATAGAGATTCATACACAGCCCGCTTTTTGTTCTCATGTTGAAGAAAATATTGAAAGAAATCCATGGTTCCACGACATCAAGAAGTACTTGGAAAAGGGAGAATACCCAAAGACTACTACCTATAATCAGAAGAGCACGCTTCGAATACTAGCCAACCATTTCTTTCAAAGTGGGGGAATTCTATATATAAGGACTCTTGACCTGGTATTACTACTATGTGTCCATGCTAAGGAGGCATGCAGATTGCTTGAGGAAATACACACTAGAACTTGTGGACCTCACATGAATGGTTTCATCTTAGCCAAGAATATGCTAAGAGCAGGGTATTTTTGGATGACTATGGAAATAGATTGTATCAAGTATGTTCAGAAGTGTCACCAATGCCAGATAGATGCTGACATAATACACCCAATGAACTCAATGCAACAAGTTCACCTTGGCCTTTCTCCGCTTGGGGTATGGATGTCATCGATCCTGCTTCTTCAAATGGGCACAGGTTTATTTTGGTGGCCACAGACTAATTCAAAACATGGGTAGAAGTTGCATCTTATTAAGTAGTAACAAAGAAAGTTATAGTGGATATTGTTCGATCCTGCACTGTTTGTCGATTCAGAGTACTAGAGTCAATCAAACTTGACAATGCTGCCAATTTAAATAGCGATTTGATGAAATCCATGTGTGAAATATTCAAGATCGAGCATAGGAAATCCACAACATATAGGCCACAAATGAACAGAGTCGTAGAATGTGACGACCCAAAGGGTCATCATCTATTTTATTACCCATTCCGTACTTTAGAGGCCTTGAAAACCTCATTTGTAGTTGCCTTGATTTGCGTATGCAGTCTGGGCGCGTAGCCAGACAGCTTAAATATGAAATTTTGTGAAAAATGCTAAGATTTGATATAAAAATGAATAAATTTGACTTCGGTCAAGATTTTGGATAAACAGACTCGGACCCGTGATTTGACGGTCCCGGAGGGTCCGTAGGAAAATATGGGACTTGTGCGTATGCCCGAAATTGAATTCCGAGGTCCCAAGCCCGAGAAATGAATTTTTGAGTAAAATTGTTTTTGAAACTATTTAAGGAAATTGAAAATGAAATCTGATTAGAAATTGATGGTATCGAGCCTGTATTTTGGTTCCGGTGCCCGATACAGGTCTTATATATGGTTTAAGCACTTTCTTTAAAGTTTGGTTAAAATCAGATTACGTTTGACGTGTTTCGAATTTATAATGGAAATTTGATGTTTTACGAAATTTGATAGAATTCATGGATTTTGAGGCTTAACTCGATGTATATGATGTTGTTTTGGAGATCTGATTGCACAGGCAAGTTCGTAGGATGTTGTATGAGTTATCTGTGAAATTTGGTATCATTCTGAGTTGTATAGGTTAGTTCGGCACGTTGTTAGCAAAGTCTAGAAAACTTAAAATTCCTAAGTTTGGTTCTTGAGTTTTGGGGGTGTGATTTCGAGTTGTAGCGTTATTTTGAGTGTTCCGAAGGCTCGAGCGAGTCCGTATTATGATTTGGGACTCGTTTTTATATTTGGACTAGGGCTCGGTGGGTCCAGGTGCCTTCCGGGCACCTAACGGGGCTAAAAACTAGCAAACAAAGCTGCTGGTGCACCTGATCTGGTGTGACCGCAGGTGCGGTTGCCCAGCATCGCATGTGCGAGACCGCAGGTGCAGTCCCAGGCATCGTAGGTGCGATCACCACTGGCCTGGTGCGGAGCATTTCTCGCAGGTGCCGTCTCCACTTCGCAGGTGCGATCCCAGACCCCCTATCCCAATTCCACAGGTGCGAGATTCTTCTCGCAAGTGCAAGACCGCAGGTGCGGTCCCCAAAGCCGCAGGTGCGAGTTCACTGTTCAAGCAGTGAGTTTTAAAAATGGGTTTTAAACCCCGTTTTCTCATTTTCCATCTTCTTCCTTAGGCGATTTACTCCATTTTTAAGAGCTATCAACCAGGTCTCATAGGGTAAGTGAATTCCACCCAGAAATTTGTTTCATGCATGCATCCTAGCCTAATTAACTACATAAACTAGTGCAAAAATTCAAGAAATCGGGTAGTAACCTAGAACTTGTGATCACTTTAGAATTTTCTGTGAATTGGCCATGAAATCAAGTAAAAATCGTATATTTATAATCCTTAGGCTTTGGGTGAGTGTTCCCTTCGAGAATTACAAGAATCCGAGCGAGCGGGCCCGGGGTCGAATTTTGATAATTTTGGAAGAATGCTAGGAAACGGATAATTAGGCCATGTAATTGAATCATTAAATCCTTATTGATATACTTGAGTTGATTATGTCTAGATAATACCATTCCGGAGTTGAACTCTAAAGGAAAGGCGGTGTTAGAGGGTTGATTGCTACACTTTGGACCCGGGTAAGTGTTTGGTCTAACCTTAGCTTGAGAGAATAGGAGTTGAGTGTTATTTACTATTTGCTAATTGTCAAATTTTCAAATATGATGTATTGGCATGGTGACGAGTATCTATACATTGGTGTCTAGCATAACTGTGAGTCCCTATATTGTGAATATTCTGACTTGGTTGTAATTTCTATGCCTAATTGATGATTTTTATATGACGTAAAGGGCATGTGAAGGGAATCGTAATATTTAAACATCTTTAGAGAATTGGCTCAAATTGTGAAACGAACAATGAAGATATATGGGAAAATTTCATCTTTGGAGCAATGGCTTAAATTGTGAAACGAATAATGAAGATATATGAGAAAATAGCATCTTTGGAGCATTGGCTCAAATTATAAAACGAATGATGAAGGTATATGAGATAATTTCATCCTTTGGAGCATTGGCTCAAATAATATAATAATTTATGGAAATGAAAGTGAAAGAAAGAGAAAGAGTTATTGAAATATACCCTTGCCGGGTCATCATTGTTTAGTTCCCTTGTCGGGATTTAATTGTTTAATTAATGTTCCCTGGCCAGGATTTCTATTTTTACTCTGTTTATTTCCTTGCCCTTGTTTGTGATTGTTGTTTAGGTGAGGAAGAGTGTTAAAGCACGAAGGGTGATGTCGTGCCATGTTTTATATTGATTATGCACGAGCGGACATTCCGTGCCATGTTTTATATTAATTATGCATGAGGGGACATTCCGTGCCATGTATTATATTATTATGAACGAGGGGACATTATGTGCCATGTTTTATATTGATTATGCACGAGGGAACATTTCGTGCTGTGTTTTATATTGATTATGCACGTGGGACATTTCGTGCCATGTTTTATATTAATATGCACGAGGGGACATTCTTTGCCATGTCTTATATTGATTATTCATGAGGGGACATTCTGTACCGTGTTTTATATTGATTATGCACGAGGGGACATTCTGTGCCATGTTTTATCTTATTATGCACGAGGGGACATTTCGTGCCAAGTTTTTTTATTATTATGCACGAGGGGACATGCCGTGCTGTATCTTTCACTGTTTAATCTGTGTTGTCAATTCCCTTTATTATATTTCAGATATTTTAGACTGTTGTTTTTCGTTTATGTCATTTCAGTATTTGCTATCTCTTACCCCCGACATGTTCTCCCCGTAATTGTATTCTTGTTTAGTTTCTGCCATACTATTGAATTGCACAGGTACATTTTGTTGTCGTGTCTTAGCCTCGTCACTACTTCGCGGAGGTTAGGCTCGGCACTTACTCAGTACATACGGTCGGTTGTACTGATGCTACACCTGCACTTCTTTATGTTGTGAAGATTACACTGCCGGACCCGGAGCACATCATTAGTGGGAGTGTCTTCCAGCTTATCATAGATGCTTGAAGGTATACCCGCTGGCGTTCGTGGGCCTTGGCGTCTCTTCTCTCCCTTTGTCTTCACTTCTGTCTTGTTTTTTCTCTAGTTTCAGAGACAGCTATGTATTCTCTTTTCAGACTTGTATTTAGCACTCGTATAGATAGTTCGTGAGTTTGTGACTCCAGGTTTTGGGAAAAATTTACGCGTTGTTGTATTATGTTGTCCTTATTTAGCTTGAAACCAAAATTATTTCCGCTGTTAAATTGTGAACCGTTTAGTTTATCCTATTAAATTGATGTTAATATGCTAGTTTATCTATATACGTTGGCTTGTCTAGCCGGTTCAACGTTAGACGCCATCACGACCCAATTTGGTTACTTAGGTCTCACAACTCACGGACAACTTGGTAGAGTCTGAGGGATCGGTACAGAGACGTCTGTATTTATCCCCCAGAGGCTGCAAAGTTAGGATGACTCCATATTTCATTCCTTCTCTGTCGTGCGATATGAATTCTGAGTACTGATTGAGTTTCTATTCTATTCTCTCACAGATGGCGAGGACCCGTGCTTCCCTTGGTTCCCCCCAGCATCCTGACACTCCTGCTACAACTCCTACTCAGGGTCGAGGTCGAGGACGAGGCTGTGCTAAAGGCTGAGGCCGGGGCCGGGCTCTCCCTAGAGCAGCAACCCCAGTGGAGGACCCTCAGGTTGAGTCTGACGAGGAGGTCCTAGTTCTGGCAGTCCCAGTTGGACTAGCTCAGGTTCCAGAGGGGTTCATAGCTACCCTAGTGCTTCGGGACGCCCATGTTCGTCTAGTCGGACTCATGGAGAGTGTAGCACAAGCGAGTCTTCTTCCTACTGCACCAACCATCTCTCAGGATGGGGGAGGTACCCAGACTCCTTCCACCAACGTGCTAGAGCAGCTAGCTCCATAATTTCAGATTCTAGCACCTCAGCCAACCGGAGTAGCTCAGCCGGATATTGCAGCACCGGTAGCAGAGGGAGCAGCCATGTCAACAGATACTTTTTGGAGACTGGACAAGTTTACTAAGTTATTTACTACTACTTACACTGGTTCACCATTAGAGGACCCCTGGGATTATTTGGACAGCTGCCATGACGTTCTTCGGAATATGGGCATAGTGGAGTCGAACGGGGTTGACTTCGCTACCTTTCGGTTATCGGGCGCAGCCAAGAGTTGGTGGAGAGACTATTTCTTAGCCAGACCAGCTGGATCTACCCCTTTGACTTTGACTCATTTATTAGAGGTATTTTTGGGGAAGTTCCTTCCCATTACTTAGAGGGAAGACATTCGGAGGTAGTTTGAGCGTCTCCAGCAGGGATCCATGTCCGTCACTCAGTACGAGACCAGGTTCATCACTCTAGCCCGACATGCTCTTATGATACTTCCCACTGATTGGGAGAGAGTTCAGAGGTTTATTGAGGGATTGGCCAGGCCTACCAGACTTCAGACGGCTAGAGAGTCAGGTACATATATATCGTTCCAGGATGCGACCAATGTGGCCAGGAGGATTGAGATGATTTTGTCACAGAGTGGTGGTCAGGGGGCTGACAAGAGGCCCCAACATTTCCGTCGTTCTGGTGGAGCCTTCTTCAGGCAGAGGTCATCCTCCCAGACCTTTTCAATCAGCTCTCCAGGTTTACCATGGCACTTCAGGTGGTCGCGGTTATCAGACGCACTATTCCGATCAGCAGCCTTACAGTGCGCCACCAGCACCTATCGGTGGTCCGCCGCTTCAGAATTTCCAAGGTGGTTATCAGGGTCGACAGGGTCAGTTCCAGAGTCAGCAGTCACATCATCAGAAGCCTTGTTATACTTGCGGTAGTTGGGGTGCATTTCCAGGTTTTCCCCCGAGGTTCTAGTGGGTCTCAGCATCAGGGTTCTCGTGCCATGGTACAGACACCAGGTGTTCCACAGCCTACCCAGCCAGCTAGAGGTGGGAGTAGAGGTGCTAGAAGTGGAGGTAGAGGTAGAGGTCATAGAGGTGGAGCTCATGCCGCCAGAGGTGGAGGCCAGCCAGCAGCCGGCCGTCCCAGAGATGTAGTTCAGGGTGGTGGGGCCCAACCCCGATGTTATGCTCTTCCAGCTAGGCCAGAGGGTGAGTCTTCAGATGTAGTCATTACAAGTACTATTCGAGTTTATGACAGAGATGCTTCAGTGCTATTTTATCCAGGGTCTACGTATTCATATGTGTCCTCTTATTTTGCACCATACCTGGTCATGCCTAGTGATCCACTGAGTGTTCCTATTTATGTATCTACACCGGTGGGTGATTCTATCATGGTCTATCGAGTCCATTGTTCTTGTGTTGTGGTGATTCGGGGTCTTGAGACCCGTGTTGATTTATTGCTTCTAGGTATGCTCGACTTTAATGTTATATTGGGGATGGAATGGTTATCCCCATATCATGTTATCTTGGATTGTCATGCTAAGACGGTGACCTTAGCCTTACCTAATTCACCCTATTTGGAGTGGAAAGGAACTCCTGGTCATTCTACCCACAGTATTATTTCGTACGTGAAGGCTCGGTGTATGGTCAAGAAGGGGTGTTTGGCCTATTTGGCTTATGTGCGCGATTCCAGCGTTGAGGTTCCCTCTATTGATTCGGTGCCCGTGGTTTGTGAGTTTCCTAAGGTCTTCCTTACGGACTTGTCGGGGATGCCACCCGACAGGGACATTGATTTCTGCATTGATATGGCTCCGGGCACCCATCCCATTTCTATTCTGCTGTATCGCATGGCCCCGCCAGAGTTGAAAGTGTTGAAGGAACAGTTTCAAGATTTGCTTGGGAAGGGTTTCGTTAGGCCCGGAGTTTCTCCTTGGGGTGCTCCAGTATTGTTTATGAAGAAAAAGAATGGTTCGATGAGGATGTGCATTGATTACCGGCAATTGAACAAGATTACAATCAAGAATAAGTATCCACTGCCGAGGATTGATGATTTGTTCGATCAGCTTCAGGGTGCCAAGGTATTTTCAAAGATAGACTTGAGATCTGGCTACCATCATTTGAGGATTAGGCCATCCGATGTCCCTAAGATAGCTTTCTGCACTCGGTACGGGCATTACGAGTTTTTAGCCATGTCGTTTGGGTTGACAAATGCCCCAGCAGCTTTTATGGATTTGATGAATCGAGTGTTCAGGCCTTATTTGGACTCGTTCGTGATAGTCTTCATTGATGATATATTGTTATACTCCCGTATTCAGAAGGAGCATGAGCAGCATCTCAGAGTGGTTCTTCAGACTCTGAAGGATAGCCAGCTATATGCAAAGTTTTCGAAGTGAGTTCTGGTTGGGTTCAGTTGCATTCCTGGGTCATGTCGTATCAGCAGAGGGTATTCAGGTTGACTCGAAGAAGATTGAGGCAGTCAAGAACTGGCCTAGACCAGCATCAGCTACAGAGATTCGGAGTTACTTGGGATTGGCAGGTTATTATCGTCGGTTCGTGGAGGGGTTCTCATCTATTGCAGCCCCAATGACCAGGTTGACCCATAAGGGTGCCCAGTTTAGATGGTCGGACGAGTGTGAGGCGAGCTTCCAGAGTCTCAAGACAGCTCTGACTACGGCACTGGTATTGGTTTTGCCAACAGATTCAGGGCCTTATACAGTCTATTGCGATGCTTCCCGTATTGGGCTTGGTGCAGTGTTGATGCAGGATGGCAAGGTCATTGCTTATGCTTCGAGGCAGTTGAAGATTCATGAGAAGAACTATCCAGTGCATGATTTGGAGCTAGCAGCGATTTTCCATGCATTGAAGATTTGGAGGCACTATCTGTATGGCGTGGCGTGTGAGGTGTTCACGGATCATAAGAGTCTTCAGTACTAGTTCAAGCAATAGGAGTTGAATTTGAGGAAGATAAGGTGGTTGTATTTGTTGAAGGATTATGATATTACCATCTTATATCACCCGGGGAAGGCCAATTTGGTGGCCTATGCTTTCAGTAGGAAGTCAGCTAGCATGGGCAGTCTAGCTTTTATTCCGGTCAGTCAGAGGCCGCTTGCTTTGGACGTTCAGGCTTTGGCCAATCTATTTGTGCGGTTGGATATTTTTGAGCATAGTCGAGTGTTGGCTTGTACGGTAGCTCGTTCTTCATTATTGGAGCATATCCGTGATCGGCAATTTGATGATCCCTATTTGTGTGTCCTTAGAGAAATGGTGCAGCGAGGAGGCACCAAGCAGGTGACCTTAGATGATGATGGTGTGTTGAGATTGCAGGGGCGAGTTTGTGTGCCCAATGTTGATGGGATTCGAGAGTTGATTTTAGAGGAGGCCCATAGTTCCCGGTAGTCTATTCACCCGGGCACCGCGAAGATGCATCAAGATTTGCGGCAACATTATTCGTGGCGTATAATGAAGAAGGATATTGTGGCATATGTGACACGGTGTTCGAATTGTCAGTAGGTTAAGTATGAGCATCAGAGGCCTGGTGGTTTATTTGAGAGGATTGAGCTTCCCGAGTGGAAGTGGCAGAGGATCACTATAGACTTCGTTACTGGACTTCCGTTGACTCGGAAGAAGTTCGATTTAGTTTGGGTCATTGTTGATAGGCTGACCAAGTCAGCACATTTCATTCCTATGGCAGTCTCCTATTCATCCGAGAGGTAAGCTGAGATCTATTTCCAGGAGATTGTCCGCCTTCATGGTGTGCCGGTATCTATCATTTTGGACCGGGGTGCGCAGTTTACGTCGCGTTTCTGGAGAGTAGTTCAGTGAGAGTTTGGCACCCAGGTGGAGTTGAGCACAACATTTCATCCTCAGACGGATGGACAGTTCGAGCGGATTATTCAGATATTGGAGGATATGCTCCGAGCTTGTGTGTATTGACTTTGGAGGACCATGGGATCAGTTCTTGCCTTTAGCAGAGTTTGCCTACAACAACATCTACCAGTCAAATATCCAGATGGCTCCTTATGAGGCTTTATATGGTAGGCGGTGTCGATCTCCGATTGGATGGTTTGAGTCGGGAGAGGCTCGGTTGTTGGGTAGAGATTTGGTTTAGGAGGCCTTGGACAAGGTCAGGATCATTCAGGATAGGCTTCGTACAGCTCAGTCCAGGCAAAAGAGTTATGCATATCGCAAGGTTCGAGATGTGGCTTTCACGGTTGGGGAGCAAGTATTGCTCCGAGTGTCACCTATGAAGGGCGTGATGATATTTGGGAAGAAGGGCAAGCTTAGCCCTAGATTCATTGGTCCGTTTGAGATTCTTGATCGAGTGGGAGAGGTGGCTTATAGACTTGCATTGCCACCTAGCTTATCAGTCGTACATCAAGTTTTTCATGTGTCCATGCTTTAGAGGTATCACGGCGATCCAGCCCACGTTTAGATTTTAGCACTTTCCAGTTGGACAAGGGCTTATCTTATGAGTAGGAGCCGGTACCTATTCTAGACCGGCAGATTCGTCAGTTGAGATCTAAGAATTTCCCTTTTGTTCGTGTTTAGTGGAGAGGTCAGCCTCCAGAGGAATCGATCTGGGAGTCCGAGTCTGATATGCAGAGCCGTTACCCTTATTTATTTTCCTACTCAGGTACTTCCTTCTTCTGTCCGTTCGAGGACGAACGGTTGTTTTAAAAGTGGAGAATGTGACGACCCAAAGGGTCATCACCTATTTTATTACCCATTCCGTACTTTTGAGGCCTTGAAAACCTCATTTGTAGTTGCCTCGATTTACGTGCATAGTTGAGCCGCGTAGCCGGACAGCTTAAATATGAAATTCTGTGAAAAATGCTAAGATTATATATTAAAATGAATAAATTTGAATTCGGTCAACATCTTGGGTAAACAGAACCGGACCCGTGATTTGACGGCCCCGGAGGGTCCGTAGGAAAATATGGGACTTGGGCGTATGCCCGGAATCGAATTCCGACGTCCCAAGCCCGAGAAATGAATTTTTGTGTAAAATTGTTTTTTTAAAATATTTAATGAAATTGAAAATGAAATCTGATTAGAAAATGATGGTATCGGGCCCGTATTTTGGTTCCGGCGCCCAGTACAGGTTTTATATATGGTTTAAGCACCTTCTATAAAGTTTGGTTGAAATCGGATTTCGTTTGACGTGTTTCGGACTTAAAATGGAATATTTGATGTTTTATGAAATTTGATAGAATTCATGGATTTTGATGCTTAATTCGATGTATATGATGTTGTTTTGGCGATTTGATCGCACGGACAAGTTCGTAGGATGTTGTGTGAGTTATCTGTGAAATTTGGTATCATTCCGAGTTGTATAGGTCAGTTCGGCACGTTGTTAGCAAAGTCTAGAAAACATAAAATTCCTACGTTTGGTTCTTGAGGTTTGGGGGTGTGATTTCAAGTTGTAGCGTTGTTTTGAGTGTTCCGAAGACTCGAGCAAGTCCGTATTATGAATTGGGACTCGTTGGTATATTTGGACTAGGGCTCGGGTGGGCCCAGGTGCCTTCCGGGCACCTAACGGGGCTAAAAACTAGCAAACAAAGCTGCTCGTGCACCTGCTCTGGTGTGACCGCATGTGCGGTTGCCCAGCATTGCAGGAGAGACCGCAGGTGCGATCTCAGGCATCGCATGTGCGATCACCAGTGGCCTGGCCAGCTATCGCAGGTGCAGAGCATTTGTCGCAGGTGCGATCCCAGACCCCCTAGCCCAATTCCGCAGGTACGAGATTCTTCTCGCAAGTGCGAGACCGCAGGTGCGGTCCCCAGAGCCGCATGTGCGAGTTCCCTGTTCAGGCATTGAGTTTTAAAAACGGGTTTTAAACCCATTTTTCTCATTTTCCATATTCTTCCTTAGGCGATTTCCTCCATTTTTAAGAGCTATCAACCAAGTCTCATAAGGTAAGTTAATTCCATTCGGAAATTTGTTTCATGCATGCATCCTAGCCTAATTAACTACATAAACTAGTGCAAAAATTCACTAAATTGGGTAGTAACCTAGAACTTGTGATCACTTTAGAATTTTCTGTGAATTGGCCATGAAATCAAGTAAAAATCGTATATTTATGATCCTTAGGCTTTGGGTGAGTGTTCCCTTCGAGAATACAAGAATTCGAGCGCGGCCCGGGGTCGAATTTTGATAATTTTGGAAGAATGCTTTGAAATGGATAATTAGGCCATGTAATTGAATCATTGAATCCTTATTGATATACTTGAGTTGATTATGTCTAGATAATACCATTTCGGAGTTGAATTCTAAAGGAAAGGCGGTGTTAGAGGGTTGATTGCTATACTTTGGACCCGAGGTAAGTGTTTGGTCTAACCTTAGCTTGAGGGAATAGGAGTTGAGTATTATTTGCTATTTGTTAATTATCAAATACGATGTATAGGAATGGTGACGAGTTTCTATACATTGGTGTCTAGCATGACCGTGAGTCCCTATATTGTGAATATTTTGACTTAGTTGTAATTTCTATGCCTAATTGATGATTTCTATACGATGTAAATGGCATGTGAAGGGAATCGTAATCTTTAAACATCTTTAGAGAATTGGCTCAAATTGTTGAACGAATAATGAAGATATATGAGAAAATTACATCTTTAGAGCATTGGCTCAAATTGTGAAACAAATAATGAAGATATATGAGTAAATTACATCTTTAGAGCATTGGCTTAAATTGTGAAACGAATAATGAAGATATATGAGAAAATTTCATCTTTGGAGCATTGGCTCAAATTGTGAAATGAATAATGTAGATATATGAGAAAATTACATCTTTGGAGCATTGGCTCAAATTATAAAACGAATGATGAAGGTATATGAGATAATTTCATCCTTTGGAGCATTGGATCAAATAATAGAATAAATCATGGAAATGAAAGTGAAAGAAAGAGAAAGAGTTATTGAAATATACCCTTGTCGGGTCATCATTGTTTAGTTCCCTTGCCGGGATTTAATTTTTTAATTAATGTTCCCTTGCCGGAATTTCTATTATTACTCTGTTTATTTCCTTGCCCTTGTTTGTGATTGCTGTTTGGGTGAGGAAGTGTGTTAAAGCACGAAAGGTGATGTCGTGCCATGTTTTATATTGATTATGCACGAGGGTACATTATGTGCCGTGTTTTATATTTATTATGCACGAGGGGACATTTCGTGCCATGTTTTATATTATTATGCACGAGGGGACATTCCGTGCCATGTTTTATATTATTATGCACGAGGGGACATTTCGTGCCATGTTTTATATTATTATGCACGAGGGGACATTCCGTGCCATGTTTTAGTTTTATTATGCACAAGGGGACATTCCGTGCCGTGTTTTATATTTATTATGCATGAGGGGACATTATGTGCCATGTTTTATATTATTATGCACGAGGAGACATTCTGTGCCATGTTTTATATTGATTATGCACGAGGGGACATTCCGTATCGTGTTTTATATTGATTATGCACGAGGGGACATTCCGTGCCATGTTTTATATTATTATTCACGAGGGGAAATTCCGTGCCATGGTTTTTTATTATTATGCATGAGGGGACATGTCGTGCCGCATCTTTCACTGTTTAATCTGTGTTGTCAATTCCCGTTATTATATTTCAGATATTTTATGTCTGTTATTTCAGTAGTTTCTATCTCTTACCCCCAGCATGTTCTCCCCGTAATTGTATTCTTGTTTAGTTTCTTCCATACTATTGAATTGCACAGGTACATTTTGTTGTCGTGTCTTAGCCTCGTCACTACTTCGCCGAGGTTAGGCTCGTCACTTACTCAGTACATACGGTCGGTTGTACTGATGCTACACCTGCACTTCTTTATGTTGTGAAGATTACACTGCCGGACCAGGAGGACATCATTAGTGGGAGTGTCTTCCAGCTTATCATAGATGCTTGAAGTTATACCCGCTGGCGTTCGTGGGCCTTGGCGTCTCTTCCATCCCTCTGTCTTCACTTCTGTCTTGTTTTTCCTCTACTTTTCGAGACAGCTATGTATTCTCTGTTTAGACTTGTATTTAGCACTCTTATAGACAGTTCGTTAGTTTGTGAAACCATATTTATTTCCGCTGTTAAATTGTGAGTGATTATGAGTGACTGTTCAGACTTGTCCTTAGTTAGCTTGAAACCATATGTATTTCCGCTGTTAAATTGTGAACCGTTTAGTTTATCCTATTAAATTGATGTTAATATGCTAGTTTATCTATATACGTTAGCTTTTCTAGCGGGTTCAACGTTAGACACCATCACGGCCTGATGGTTGGATTTCGGGGCGTAACATAGAAGCCGCCAACAAGAACATCAAGAAGATATTGAGGAAAATGATGGACAATTATAAAAAATGGCACAAGAAGCTGCCAATTGCTTTATTTAGATATCGTACTACAGCTTGCACATCAATCGGGGCTACTCCATACCTACTGGTTTATGGTATTGAAGTTGTTATTCCTGCCGAAGTAGAATTCCCTTCTCTAAGAATCATACAAGAAGCTGAGCTCGGCGATGCAGAATGGGTACGAAGCCGCTATGAACAACTAGCTCTCATTGATGGGAAAAGAACGAATGTAGTATGTCACGGTCAACTCTACCAGAACAGAATGGCAAGAGATTTCAACAAAAGGATCAGGCCAAGGCAATTCAAACCGGGGCAATTGGTGCTAAAGTAAATCTTTCCACATCAGGATGAAGCCAAGGGGAAGTTCTCACCCAACTAGCAAGGTCCCTACATGGTTCATCAGGTACTAACAGGAGGAGAACTTGTAGTTTTAGAAATGGACGGAGAGATTTGGCTTAAACCTGTCAATTTAGACGCAGTCAAGTGATACTATGTTTAACATTGTTTGCATTTATCCATTTGATATAATTGAACTACGCTTGACATGATTCCCATTTAAGAGGGGATACGTAAGCAGCCCTGTGGATTCAGTCACCTCCTAATAAAATCTTCATTTCCCCATGATCATAAATTCGGGTAGGATATCGAGTTTGTTCGATTGCATCACCTGTATAACAGCCAAGGGATGTATTATTAGGAGTATGCATTTAAAGTAGGGAAGAATTTTGAGGTGAAGCAAAGATGTTGCAATGTCTCTAAATGTATCGCAATCACTAGTTCATCTAAATTATAAAAAATGGCACGAGAAGCTGCCATTTTCTTTACTTTGATATCGTAGTACAGTTAGCACATCAACCGGGGCAACTCCCAACCTACCAGTTTATGGTACTGAAGTTGTTATTCGTGCTGAAGTAGAAATCCCTTCTTTAAGAATCATACAAGAAGTTGAGCTCAGTGATGCAGAATGGGTACGAAGCCTCTATGAATGACTAGCTCTTAGTGATGGGAAAAGAATGAATGCATTATGTCACGGTCAACTCTACCTGAACAGAATGGAAAGAGCTTTCAACAATAGGGGTCGGGCCAAGGCAATTCACACTGAGGAAATTGGGTCATCTCCTAATAAAATCTTCATTTCCCCATGATCAGAAACTGGGACATGATATCAAGTTTGTTCGTGAATCACGTGTGTAATAGCCGAGGGATGTATTATCATGAGTATGCATTTAAACTGGGGCAGAATTTTGAGGATGACCCTCAAAATTCTCAAGAAAAGAGGTTGCAATGTCTCTAAATGTATCGTAGTCATTAGTTCATCTAAATTATTCGATCTCATGCATTATCATATATTTTAAACAATTACATTTTGCAAATAAGTTTATATAGTGCATACATGCTTTTCGAAAACTTTGTTTCTATGGTAGCCAAATGTTACCCAGGGTAACTCAAGCAGGACCCCCAAGACAGGAATGAAGGCAAAGCAAGGAATCAAGAGCACGAACCAAGCGTCCCACGCAAAACCTCACAATTTTCCTTTGAATGAAGGTATGATAGACACAACAATAATATTTGCAAATGCATACCTTCATGACAACAAGTTTCTAAACGCAAACACATCAAGCTAAGAAATACTTTACTCTCTCGCAACTAACCTTTGCTTTTCTTGCATAAGGCTAAGCATTGCCTTTCTCTGCATGAGACTAAGATTCTCCATTTCTTGCATGAGGCTAAGCATTGCCTCCGTAATTTCATAAGGCTAAGCACTGCCTTTATCTGCATGAGACTAAGCATTGTCTCTATTTCGTGCATGAGGCTAAGCATTCCCTCCGTAATTGCATAAGGCTAAGCACTGTCTTTCTCTGCATGAGACTAAGCATTGTCTCCATTTCTTGCATGAGGCCAAGCATTTCCTTCGTAATTGCATAAGACTAAGCACTTCCTTTCTCTGCATGAGACTAAGCATTATCTCCATTTCTTGTGTGAGGCTAAGCACTGCCTCCGAAATTGCATAAGGCTAAGCAAAGCCTTCATTTGCATAATAATAAGCATTGTCTCCATTCCTTGTATAAGGCTAAGCACTACCTTTCTTTGCATGAGACTAAGCACTGTCTCCATTTCTTGCATAAGGCTAAGCATTTCCTCCATAATTGCATAAGGCTAAGCGTTGTCTTTCTTTGCATAAGACTAAAAATTGTCTCCATTCTTGCATGAGGTTAAGCATTTCCTCTGTAATTGCATAAGGCTAAGCATTGCCTTCCTCTACATAGGGAAAAACACTGCCCTCACTATCGCATGAGGCTAAGCCTGGCCTCTCCTTGTCAGAGACCAAGCACTACCCTCATCTCATATAATACTAAGCCTTATCTTGTCTCATCCTTGTATACAACTAAGCATAATATCTTTGCATTTCATAGGCTGAAACATCGTTATTTTGTCCGAAGGCGTCATGGTCTAAAGGCATCATCCTCATAGCCGGAAGACACAATTCCATGGCCTGAGGATCTCTCAAAACTACGCATCATTATTCAAAGGCGTCATAGTCCAGAGGCATCATCCTCATGGCTCGTGGACACCATTTCATGGCCTGCAAATCCCTTATTATACACTCCATAGACCATGACGTCATGGTCTAAGGACATCATCCTCATCGTCCAAAGACGGCTCTCATGGTCCAAAGGGAATTTTCATCATGTTTAAATTTTTCGCAATAACACATATATATTCGCATGCACTAAGTCTTAAGTTTTGTAGGTAATTGTTCTAAAAACAGGAGCAATCTTCGCTCCAGTTTCCATTAACAATTTTCACATCCTTTTACTAACTCAAACATAACCGACGACCAGTAATTGGCTACCTCTACTCAGTAACCGTTCAAATATCTACCTTGTGATACATCCATAATGTTCAAAATTGCATCCATAGCCCTATCTAAAATATCTGTCACCTATGACACTATCCTACCCAAAAAACCTTCCCGAAACATACGACCACTCGTATAACAACTCCATCGATTTCATTTACCGTTGGATCCAAAACTATAAACAGCCTGATTCCTGTAACACCGGGGATATGTAGGCAACTCAAGAACTCTTGTTCGGCCCCATTTTTCAAATCAAATCATTCCCATTCAATTCGGCCAAAATTGGTCATTATTTTCTTTACCTCACAACTCTTTCATCATTCCCTGGTAAAGAGGGGCAACTGTTGATACCGAATTTCTCCCTCACATTTTTTCAAATAGTATATATATTTTAAGAATGTCAGACAAGCATTTTTCATAATTTTTAGAGCTTTAAATATAATTTTCTTGCATTTAAATTACTTGAATATTTACTAATTATTCCTTTAAATTATTTGTGATGAATTAATCATCCAAATTTGTTATTTTACACCCACATACATGTTTTAAAATAGTTTACATTTTTTCATATAATTATGATTGTTATTTTAGTTATTGACGTAATTTTTGCAACAATAGCCTATACTTTAAAAATTAATTGCATTTATCATTTTATTCCGAGTCAAAAAATATTTTTATAATCTTTAGCTATTATTTTAAAATACTAAGTTGCATAAATTTTATTTTCCTTTAATTTCTTATATTTAAAATTTGGCCGAAACATGCCAAATTTCGGACCCAATTCACTAGCCCACACCCTAAACACCAGTCCAATAACCCCTAGCCCGATACCAGCTGTAACGATCCGGTCGGTCGTTCCGAGAGTTTAACCTCATTTTCCCCTTTTCAACTTCATTTATGTGTGTTGGATCGGTTGGTTCGGGTTCAGAGTGGTCATGGTGAGCATTGAGGCAATTAATCTCTCAAGGTAGCCTAATAGTTGAGAAAGTCAACTAAGAGTTGACTTATTGGTGAACGACCTCAAAATGCAGATTTTATGGCTTGGATAGCTTCATTAGGTGGTTTGGGACTTAGGAGTGTGTTCAGAATATTTTTATGATGTCCGGAGTAGAATTAGGCTTGAATTGGAGAAAGTTAGCTTTTGGCGGTTTTTGGTTGGCCGTGGAAAATAGGCTATCGCGGTCGGAATGGAATTTCGGAAGTTGGAGCATGTTCATACTTTTATTTTGGATATTTATGTAAAATTTCAGGTCAATCGGAGGTGTTTTGGTTGGTTTCGGCGTAGTTGGAGAAATTTGGAAGTTTCAAAGTTCATAGGCTTGAATTTGATGTAATTTTGGTGTTTTCGTGTTGTTTTTGGTTTTTTGAAGGCTCGACTAAGTTGGAATAATGTTATGGGGTGTGTTGGTATGTTTGGTTAGGGCCCCGAGGGGCTAGGGATTGATTTCGGATGGTTGGCGGGGTTTTGAAATTTGTAAAATCTCAGAAAATAGTTGCTGGTGTGTGATTTCTGGTGTTGGTCGCACCTGCGGAAGGGCAGCCGCAGGTGCGATGGGAAGTGCGCAGGTGCAAAAAAGGCTAGGCAGGGGAATTTCCGCAGGTGCGGAAGATTGGCCGCAGGTGTGGAATTTGGTCCGTTAAGTGGGATTCCGTAGGTGCGGGTCCGCAGGTGCGACTAGATGTCCGCAGGTGCGAAAATGACTGGCACAAACAGTATATAAAGGGCCTCCGTGAAATTCATTTCACCATTTTTGCATGCGAGGGGAGCTTTTTTGAAGGCAGATTGGAGAGGGTATTCGTGATTCTTCAGTGAAGTTAAATTCTCAGGTTATTATCATCATTTCTATGCTATTTTAATTCGGATTAGGCTTGTATTTGGAGGATTAAAATAAGAAAAGTTGGAAAATGGGAGGAAAGAGTTGGGAATTTCTTTTGGAAATTTTAGTGGGCAATTGCGGTCCGTTTCTGATGTTCTTGGTATGTACGGTCTCGTGGGAGGATAAGGGTTCTTGCAATGTAAATTTTATCCGATTCCGAGACGTGGGCACGGGGCTCGCGTTTGGCCGAATTTCGAGATTCTTGTATAATTTGATAATTTTTGATTGGGTTGTGTTCCTTGAGTACATATTAATGATGTTGAATTGGTTTTGGCTAGATTCGGAGCAATCGGGAGCCAATTTGAGGGGCAAGAGCATTGCGGACTAGTGTTGTGGCCCGGTAGAGGTAACTAATGGTTATAAATCTTGTCCTGAGGCTATGAAACCCCGGACTACATATTTTCTCACTGATTTAGAATGGCGTGCATGTCGGATGACGAGTATGTGGCGCATACTGATTTTTGGATTGGACTAGGTCCTCTCCGCGGAAACTAATGAGTTGCATACTTTACTCAAAACCTTATGTTAAATCATGTTCTAAAGATTTGTGAAATAATTGGGCTATAAGCCGTGTTTGGGGCCTAGTGCCGATCTGTTTTAACCCCTTGGGGGCTATTTTATTGATATTCTCACTACTTTGAAACTATGATTTTACACTCAGTCTTTCTTGTGAAATTGTTGACACTACTATTTGATGATATTACTCTTTCTTGAAATGAAATACTATTTTGGGTCGAGAACCCCGCTTATTTATGGCCCGAGTGGCATGATGAGAGTGTCTGACTGAGTGAGTCTGATGGCCAATATTGTAAAGATGTTATGATATGAGATAGGCCTAGTGCCTAAGAGTGATTGATGCCATGATTTGGCTTGATTATAGCGCTTGGGTTGTAGGAGCCCCTCTGGAGTCTGTACACACCCCCAGTGAGCGCAGGTACCTACAAAGTGCTGAGTGCCGAGTGATTGGGAGGCATGAGTGACTATGAGGTGCTGAGAGACTGATTACGAGTGATGGTGAGGTATGCCCGATGGGCTGGTTATGAGTGACTGTGAGGCATGCCCGAGGGGCTGATTATGATATATGTTCCCGAGGGGCTACTGATGATTTTACTACTTTCACTCTGAATAATGAAATATGTTTTGCCCGATGGGCTACTGATGATTTTACTACTTTCACTCTGAGTTATGAAATATGTTTTTCCCGAGGGGCTACTGATGATTTACTACTCTCACTCTGAGCTTATGAAATATGTTTTGCCCGAAGGGCCTCTATATGATTCATTTCATTTTTATACTAAACCTTTCGGTTGAAGTTGTTAAACGTATGCATACTTTGAAGGATTTTTCTGAAGATGATTTTGAGGTGTGATAATTCCACATATCTATAATATACTGTTGGAAAGAAAGGTTGTGCCTCTTGTGATTTGATGACATTGATTTTATGTGTTTCTTGCTTCTCATACTTGATTTATTTTCATTACTACTAAGTTGGCGTACTCACACTACTCCCTGCACCTTGTGTGCAGATTCAGGTGTTAGGGTAGGGTGAGTTGTCTATCTGTTCCAGAGATTCTCGGAGGTTTGCGAGGTGGCTGCATGCGTCCGCAGTCCTGCTCCCTCCCTTGTTTAAATTATAGAATTTATTTTCGTTAGGTTGTATATTTATGTAGATGCTCATGACCAGTGACTCCGGGTTCTCGGGGGTTGTATTTTAATGTTTTTATAGATTTATCTGTTATATAATTGTTTAAAGGAACCTTTATGGGTAATCAATATAGTAAAAATGTAAAAGGGAAGCTTATTATGATTTGAGTTTGGGTTTTGGCTGGTCTAGTTCAATGATAGGCGCCATCACGACTGGCCTGGATTTGGGGTCGTGACACCAGCCCCCATACCCATCCACTAACCCGGCCCTCTCTGTTTTCTTCTAATCCCACTCGTTGATCTCTCAAGATCACCGGCCCCCACTCACCCCTTTTCTTTTAATTAACCATACCCTTGAAACCCTAACCCATTTCCCCTAAGTCGCCACCCCAAAACACTCCCAATCCTCTTCTTTCTTATCTGAAACCCTAATAGATGCCTCCGTTAATTCTCTTAGATTCCTACCCCAAAATGGAATCAATCCATGATTCCCTTATGTTATATGTTCTGTCGTCTTGTTACTTACACGATTTTGGCATCACCTAGTAGTTACCTTTTTTTGGCAATTACCAGGACTTGAGTTATGAACAATCATCCTAAATATTCGAAACTAAGATGATATTTCATCTATATACACTCACTTCAAGCTATATGGGTCTGATTCAGTGAGATTCTTTGGCTATTTACGTTCTCCTTTGAACTAGGGTTTACCCGATTTTTCTCCTAATTTGATTCTGAATTGATTTTTGCATACTTCTTTTCTCCTTATTTGTGTTTGATTTATTATTTTTCCTTGTTTGTTCATTTCATTTTGCCACTACATAAGCCTTTCCCCAATCACCCTAAAGGATAGAATTATTACTACTATTCACTCTCACTATCTCTTCTTTCACTCGTTCACTTACTTTGCTACACGCGAATATTTTCTGAATTTATTGAATCCTTGGCTGGCTAAAAGCCAAGGACATAATACTATTAAACGACCGCCTATGATGCAAGCACAATCGGAGCCCTTCTCGAGGATCTTGTGAACTCTGAAGCATTAGGGATTTGGGGTTCCATTTTCTTCTTTCAAGTGGTGCTACTAAATCACCACTGATATTCTAAATTCCTCACTCTTTTGCTAGTTTAACTTTGCTACTGTTTAGTGTCTTGTACCCTCGTAATCCTATTCCTTTTTGTTTGTGCTTATGTTATGTGCATTAGTGTTATCTGGATTTCTCTGAGTTAATTTCGATATTATGCCATTTGATATACTATTCTCTTTATTTTAGCATTACTCTATAGTTCTGTTAGCTTCAGTTCTGTGCAAGTCTTGATGTTAACTCATATGTATCTAGCTATGTTGATTCATGACGCCTGCCTGAATCGTAATTGAAACCTAATTGATGGTTGTTGAACTTTGTTTTATTCCTCGCATTGAAACCCCTTTGTGAGACTATCTTCTTGCTTGATATTGCTCTCTTCGTGGAATCCTTTATGCCTAATTTGCTATTTCTCTTCAAGTCAAGCCTGAATGATTAGCCTAATATGCTAACCTTAATTGTGTCCAACCTGAATGATCATTATGCTACTTATACCTGTTGCTTATTCTGAGTTTGGCTTATTGCCTAGTTCCATGTTATCTTGATAACTAACTCATGCCCAGTATGTGTTCTAATTCATGTTGAGACATTCATGCCCAACATGTTATTTTTATGGAATTCTCCTATTAGCTACGATCGTTTACCGTGCTATTTATAACTCTATTGTGTTCCTGACTTGCCCAAATCTTGCAGTATAAATTGAGACCTTTAGAGTAGATACAATAATCAACACTTTTTCCATATGTGTGACCAACTCGCATAAGGTTTGATACGGTCAAATTACACCTTAAAATAGTGTAAGCGATCGATGTCAAATATACTAACCCAACAAGGTTGGGGTCGAATCCCATAGAGACAATATGAGGGCGATTAGGAATGTAAGAGAATTCACTTATCGCGCAAAGCCAAACAAATAGATTTTGGTTTTGAAAATGTTTAGAACTAAATGCGAAAACGTAAACTAACCTAGAAAGAGAGTAAAATGATCAATGGAAACAAGTATGAATGCATCAGGAATTACACTCAAGTAACAATCCAATGTATTTCACGATTTTATAAATATGAGCGAGTCTATGTTAATTAGCCACGGATAATAATTCTAAATTAGCTTTTCTCAAAGACTAATAAGACTTTCTAATTGAATTATTCCTAACCCAAGCAAGAGATTAAACACACCCGGATATGGCTACAAGTAGTTCAATCCTATCCCTAGGTAGAATCTATAAAATGAGGGTTAAAGCCTCAAGTTCTTGTTAATTAATCTTTCCCAACCCCAAATTATCTTTTCCAAAATTAATTCGGAGTTAATGGGCGAGTCCTAGGGTTATCTAATCCCTTTGGAAACATGAAAGAACAGCAATAATAACAACAAGTCACTTCATAAAAGATGAAAAATCATTCAATACATAAGCACAACAAGGTATTTAATCCACACTTCAAACATGAATATTTCCATAAACAAGAACTAGTGTTGGAAATAAATAGTACACACTTAAATATTCAATACAAATCAAGGAAATGAAGAAACAAACATAAATGGGTAAGAAATCCTTAACCACAAGGTTGAAATCTTCAAATCCTAAGTGTGTGTGCAAAGCCTATCTTCCATAAATGTTTTCTCTCTTCTTCTCTACTCAAAATTATATTTACAAAGCCAAAGCTATATAAAAAGATGTCAGCTAGGCCGATTATATGAGAGTGGGGAATGAGAAATGTGATTTTACATATTTGCCCAGGTCTGATGCCCGTTGATCGCACCTGCGAAAGAATCTTCGTAGGTGCGGTTCCACAGGAGCGGAAATCCACTCGCAGGCGCAGCTGTGAATGGCTTGACCAATTTCCTTAGGTGCGGATAAATGGCCCGCTGGTGCGTGAAATGCATTGCAGGTGCGAGTTTGTGTGGTTGTGCCTTCCTTTGCAGGTGCGTTGAGTCCTTCGTATGTGCGATCTCGCACCAGCGGCCCAGAGTCCGCAGGTGCGGAATCACTGAAGCTTTTTGTGCACTTTTCACCACTTTTTGTTCAACTTCATTCAAATTGAACACTAACCACTTCATGGTATCATTTCCCTGAAAATTGAGCAATTACACACTAATAACAACCTCAAGTTATCATTGAACGATTCATAATCTAACGAAAATAGGCCAAAATGAGTGGTAAAATCACCACTCATCAGCGTTGACTAGTCATTTGGAGTAATTTATATAATAGGTGCCCTAACGTACCTTAAAACTATTAGGTGGCGACATGGTTGGAAGTGGATTTTGACGTTATCGATGTCCATTTGAGGTTATGAGCCTTGGAATGGGTTCTAATTGTGATTTTTGACTTGTACGCAAAGTTTGACGTCATTTCGGTATGCTTTTATAGAGTTCGGACGCGTTTGTCAAAGTTTGGTAGTTTGAAATTTAAAGAAGGAGTTTGATCGTCGATTCTTTGTTTTGATGTTGTTTAGTTTGATTTTAGACCTCGAGCAGGTCCATGTTATGTTAAGGAACGGGTTGGTGTGATTGAATGGGGTCTCAGGGGCCTCAGGTGTGTTTCAGGGTGGTTTGGGACCAAATTTGGATGAAAATCTACTATTGGTTTGCTGGGGCTAGGGTTGTCTTTTGTGAATGCGCGGGAAGAGATGTGTTCGCGAAGAAGGATTTATGGGCTGGTGGATTTTTCCCTACGCGAATGCAGAGAAGGGCTTGCGAATGCGTAGGTGGTCCTGACAGTGCTTTGCGAACCAGAGGCTCAACTGCGAGCATGAAGAGGAGATGAAGGAAAAGGGGCAGAAGTCCTTTGGCCTACACGAACGTGAATGAGGAATCACAAACATGGAGGGCGCTGGGGAATCGCGAACGTGGAGGGCGAGGGGCAGTGTGCATCACGAACGTGACATGAAGGTCGGGAATGCCTAGAGTTAATTTGGAGGATTTGATTTTTGGCCTTCGCGATCGCGAAGAAGAGCGGGCCTGGGCAGATTTGATTTAATACGGGATTTGGCTCATTCCCTCATTTTTCACTTGGTTGGGCTATTTTTGGAGCATTTGGAGAGGAGATTTCATTACATGATGGCACCTAGTCCCTATGACTAGGTAAGCCTAACAATGCGGAATAACAACATAATTGCGGAAATAAGTAAATAAAAGAAAGTTGAACTCTCTAAGAGAAAGACTGTATATAAACGCCACTTGGCATATACAACTCAAAACAATGTGGCAATCTACAACATCACCCCAAAACCAGGAAACCCACGGGAACCACAGGCTAAAAGAATATAATACATAGATCTAACTCTAGAATATCTATACCACTGTAAGGAAGGATAAACTTTTCACAAAAAGCTGGAATAAGATAGAGACTCCAGGTTTGCGGACGCGGCAGATGTACCTCGAAGTCTCTGTTGTATCTCTCAACCTCGGGGATAGTGCGCCTGAGTGGAGGTACCTGTATTTGCACATGAAAAACATGCGCAGGAAAGGGCATGAGTACACCACAGCGGTACTCGGTAAGTGCCAAGCCTAACCTCGATCGGGTAGTGACGAGGAAGGTCATGGCCCTACTGAGGTTAAAAAATATAATAGGAATTTACCGTATGAAAACAGGCAATAATAATGAGTATAGAAGTGAAATAAAAAAGGTCAAACAAGGCAATAATCTAAACAAAAGAGCAGAATAAACCCGGAATACGTACGACATAACAACAATGGTATCAATGAGGATCTCCCAGGATACCGTCCTGTAGTCCTTTTCTTAACTGTCCGGTGGATCTCCTGGGATACCGTCCCGTAGTCCATCACATGTATATCCGAAGGATCTCCCGGGATACCGTCCGGTAGTCCTTTCCTCATCTGTAGCGTGGATCTCACGGGATACCGTCCCGTAGTCCATCATATGTATATCCGAAGGATCTCCCGGGATACCGTCCCGTAGTCCTATCCTCATATGTCCCGTGGATCTCTCGGGATACCGTCCCGTAGTCCATCATATGTATACCCGAAGGATCTCCCGGGATACCGTCCCGTAGTCCAACTATCAATGCGTAGGGGGATCTCCCAGGATACCGTCCCGTAGTCCCAAAGTAAATATGCCGGGGGATCTCCCGGGGTACCGTCCCGTAGTCCCTAAGTAAATATGCAGGAGAATCTCCCAAGATACCGTCCCGTAGTCCCAAAGTAAATTTGCAGGAGGATCTCCCGGGATACCGTCCCGTAGTCCCAAAGTAAATATGCAGGGGGATCTCCCGGGATACCGTCCCGTAGTCCCAAAGTAAATACGCAGCCACAACAAAAAGACATTCAGAAATAGAGTGCAAAAATACAAGGTAACAAGTAGTTCTAGCCTAACATGCTTCACGTAGTACAATTAAAGCAACTTAAGCAGGCAATTCAAGTCAACTAGACATGCTTTTCTAAACTAACATAGGCTATAATTGCAAGTAGAATAAAGAGGTAAGAAAGAAACTCAGTCTAAATATTTAAAGTAAAACCGTATTTTCAACAATTAGCACAAGTACGCGCTCGTCACCTCACGTACAAGGCATTCAATTACCAAATATCACATCCTAAGGGGAAAGGTCCCCCACACAAGGTTACACAAGCCACTTACCTCGAACCGGCTCAATGTCAACTTAAAACCACACATTTGCCACGAGTATCCGACTCCAAATGGCCCAAATCTATACAATTCAATTACATATCGTAAATAACATCTCACGCCACAGATTATACTGTTTAATTCAATCTAATGCGCAAAATTATGTAAAATGACAAAATGCCCCTCGGGCCCACGACTCGGAATCGGGTAAAAGTTATATTTTCCGAACCCTTATTCACTTAAGAGTCTAACCATATGAAAATCTCTCAAATCGGAGGTCAAATACCCAATCAAACCCCCAAAATTTGGTCTACGAAGTTTCTTCCAATTTTCCCCAATTTCAAACCAAAAATCTCAAATTTAAGGGTGAAATTTAAGATTAGGAACACGGAAATTAGCCTAAGATGGTTAGAAATAACTAACCTTCAATACCCAATCGAAAATCTCCACAGGAATCGCCTCGCCCGAGCTCCCAATATTCTAAAATGGTGAAATGACAAAAACCTCAAATTTTTGGAATATCAACAGGGATTTTCGCACCTACGGTGCCTAACTTCGCACTTGAGATACCGCACCTACGGAAAGGGCATCGCAGGTGCGGACATTAATAAAATCCCCAGGGGTCGCACCTGTGGTCGCTTGGTCGCACCTGCGGTCGCTTGGTCGCACCTGCGATCCCGCGCCTGCGGAACCCAGGTCGCGCTTGCGATTACACAGGCATCGCACCTGCGATGGAGGACTTTGCTCCTGCGAGCTCGCACCTGCGGAAAATCCCTCGCAGGTGCGGAACACCAGAAGGGAGAACAATTCAGCAGCAACAAAAATTCCATTTCTCACCCGTTAAGCATCTGAAACAACTTCGAGGCCCCCGGGACCTCAACCAAAACCACCAACCAACCTTAACACCTTATTTGAACTAGGTCGAGCCTTAAAAACACATCTCATAACATCAAAATACTCAAATATGCATAGATTCAAGCCTAACAACTTAAGAAAATTCTAGAATTCGCATCCGACGCCGAAACACATCTAAACTTATCCGAATGACCTCAAATTTTGCACACACATCCCAAATGGCATGACGGAACTACTGAAACTTCCGTAATTCCATTCCGAACCTCGGATCAAAAATTCACTATCGGACCGAAAACTCCAAAAATTCAAACTTCGGCATTTCAAGCCTAAATGAGCTACGGACTTCCAAAACACATTCTGAATGCGCTCCCAACCCCGAAATCACCTAACAGAGCTAACGGAACCGTCGGATTTCCAATCTATGGCCGTATGCACACTACTCTGACTATGGGAAACTTTCCAACACTTAAGCTCTTATTTAGGGACTAAATGTCGCAAAACTCTCTGAAACTCAAAACCGAACGTCCCGATAATTGAGTTAAGCAGAAATAGACTTAGGGAAAATAGTTAACAGGGGATCGGGGCGTTAATTCTTAAGACGACCGGCCGGATCGTCACATCCTCCTACACTTAAAAATTTGTTCATCCTCGAACGATCATAAAGACTCACCTGAAGTAGTGAAAAGGTGAGGGTTAGGGTAATTGTTGCACACATCCTACTTGGCCTCCCAGGTTGCCTCCTCGGCCGGTTGAGCCCGCCACTGAACCTTTACTGAAGCAATGTTCTTCGACCTGAGCTATCTTACGTGCCTGTCCAATATAGATACAGGCTTCTCAACATATGATAGATCCTTGTGCAATTGGACTGAGCTGAAATCCAAGACATGAGATGGGTAACCGTGATACCTCCGGAGCATCAAAACATGAAATATCAGATGAAATCCTGCCAAGCTGGGAGGTAAGTCAAGCTCATAAGCAACCTCCCCAACATGCCTCAATATCTCGAAAGGGCCAATAAACCTCAGACTCAACTTCCCTTTCTTCCCAAATCTCATAACGCCCTTCATAGGCGAAACTTGAAGCAGAACCCGCTCTCCGACCATATATGAAACACCATGAACCTTCCGGTCTGCGTAACTCTTCTGTCTAAACTGGGCTGTACGGGGTCTATCCTGAATCACCTTGACCTTCTCTAATGCATCCTAAACCAACTCTTTGCCCAATAGCCTGGCCTCACCCGGCTCGAACCAACCCACTGGAGATCTGCACTTCCTGCAATATAAAGCCTCACACGGCGCCATCTGAATGCTGGATTGATAACTGTTGTTGTAAGAAAACTCCGCCAATGGCAAGAACTGATCCCAAGACCCTCCAAACTCAATCACACACGCATGGAGCATATCCTCAAGAATATGAATAGTGCGCTCGGATTGTCCGTCCTTCTGGGGTGAAATGTTGTGCTCAACTCCACCTTGGTACCTAACTCCTGCTGAAAGGCCCTCCATAACCGTGAAGTGAACTGAGTACCTCTGTCTGAAATAATAGAAACTGGAATACCATGTAGACGAACGATCTCCCGAATATAAATCTCCGCCAACCGCTCTGATGAATAAGTAGTCAGTACCAGAATGAAATGGGCTGATTTGGTCAGCCGATCCACAATCACCCAAATAGCATCATGCTTCCTCAACCGAGGAAGTCCAACCACAAAGTCCATGGTGATCCGCTCCCATTTCCACTCTAGAAGATCAATCTGCTGAAGTAACCCTCCCGGTCTCTGATGCTCACTTTTGACCTGCCGACAGTTGAGGCACTTGGCTACAACTCTGCTATATCCTTCTTCATTCTTCACCACCAATAGTGTTGCCTCAAATCCTGATACATCTTTGCAGTACCCGGATGGAAAGAATACCGCGAACTATGGGCCTCTGCTAAAATCAGCTCCCGAAGCCCATCAACATTGGGCACACAAATCCGACCCTGCATCCTCAATACCCCATCATCTCCAATGGTCATATCTCTGGCATCACCGTGCTAGACTGTGTCCCTGAGGAAAAGTAAATGAGGATCATCATATTGTCGCTCCCTGATACGATCGAATAAGGAAGACCGAGAAACCACACAAGCTAATACCCGGCAAGGCTCAGAAAGATCCAATCTCATGAACTGACTGGATAAGGACTTAACATCTATGGCTAGAGGCCTCTCAACTACAGGAAGGTATGCCCAACTCCCCAAACTCTTCGCCCGGCGACTCAAGGCGTCGGCCACCACATTGGCCTTCCCCGGGTGGTATAATATAGTGATGTCATAGTCCTTTAGCAACTCTAACCATCTACGCTGGCACAAATTTAGATCCTCCTGCCTGAATATGCGCTGCAAACTCCGGTGGTCAGTATAAATCTCACAAGGCACACCGTACAAATAATGACGCCAGATCTTCAAGGCGTGAACAATGGCAGCTAACTCAAGGTCATGGACAGGGTAATTCTTCTCATGTATCTTCGAATGTCTGGACGCGTAGGCAATCACCCTACCGTCCTGCATCAACACCGCTTCAAGGCTAACTCGAGAGGCATCACAATAAATTGTATAAGACCCGGAACCAGAAGGCAATATCAAAATTGGGGTTGTAGTCAAAGTTGTCTTGAGCTTCTGAAAGCTCGCCTCACACTCCTCTGTCCACTGAAATGGAACACCCTTCTGGGTCAATCTAGTCATAGGGGCTGCAATCGAGGAAAATCCCTCCACAAAACGGCGGTAGTAACCTGCCAAGCCAAGGAAACTGTGAATCTCTGTGACTGAGGACGGCCTGGGCCAACTCTGCACGACCTCTACCTGCTTCAGATCCACTCGAATTCCCTCACTCGATACCACGTGGCCTAAGAATGCCACAGAACTCAACCAAAACTCACATTTTGAGAACTTTACATATAACTCCTTCTCTCTCAAGGTCTGAAGCACTGTCCTACATGTGCTGCTCATGATCTTCCCGACTCCGGGAGTAAAAAAGAATATCATCTATGAAAACAATGACGAACGAGTCGAGATATGGCCTGAACACACTGTGCATCAAATGCATAAATGCTGCAGGGGATTAGTCAGCCCAAATGACATAACTAGAAACTCATAATGGCCATACCGAGTCCTAAAAGCAGTCTTCGGGATATCCAGCTCCCAAATCGCGTAGGCAATCACCCTACCGTCCGGTATCAACACCACTCCAAGGCTACCTCGCGAGGCATTACAATAAACTTTATAAAACCCCGAACCAGAAGGCAATATCAAGATTGGGGCTGTAGTCAAAGTTTGCTTGAGCTTCTGAAAGCTCACCTTACACTCCTCTATCCACTGAAATGGAACACCCTTCTGGGTCAATCTAGTCATAGGGGCTCCAATCGAGGAAAATCCATCCACAAAACGGCGGTAGTAACCTGCCAAGCCAAGGAAACTACGAATCTCTGTAAGTGAGAACGGCGTGGGCCAACTTTGCACGGCCTCTACCTTCTTTGGATCCACTCTAATGCCCTCACTCGATACCACGTGGCCTAAGAATGCCACAGAACTCAACCAAAATTCACATTTTGAGAACTTTCCATACAACTCCTTCTCTCTCAAGGTCTGAAGCACTGTCCTCAGGTGTTGCTCATGATCTTCCCGACTCCAGGAGTAAACAAGAATATCATCTATGAAAACAATGACGAACGAGTCGAGATATGGCCTGAACACACTGTGCATCAAATGCATAAATGTTGCAGGGTCATTAGTCAGCCCGAACGACATAATTAGAAACTCGTAATGTCCATACCGAGTCCTGAAAGCAGTCTTCGGGATATCCAGCTCCCGAATCTTCAACTGATGGTAACCTGAGCACATATCAATTTTAGAAAATACATGTGCACCCTGAAGCTGGTCAAATAGATCATCAATACGAGGCAAGGGATAACGGTTCTTCACTGTAACCATGTTCAACTGGCGATAATCAATACACATGCGCATAGAACCATCTTTCTTCTTCACAAATAAGACAGGAGCACCCCAAGGTGAAACACTGGGTCGAATAAAACCCTTATCAAGAAAGTCTTGTAACTGATCCTTCTACTCCTTCAACTCAGGAGGAGCCATATGGTAAGGAGGAATGGAAATGGGCTGAGTTCCCGAAAAAAATCAATGCCAAAACCAATGTCTCTATCGGGCGGCATGCCTGGAATATCAGCTGGAAACACATCGGGAAAATTCCGTACTACTAGAACTGAATCTACAGAAGGGGTATCAACACTGACATCTCTCACATAAGCCAAATATGCGGCACACCCTTTCTCAACCATACGCTGAGCTCTAATAAAAGAGATAACTCTACTGGGAGTGTGATATAAAGTACCACTCCACTCAACACACGGAATACCTGGCATAGCCAGCGTTACGGTCTTGGTGTGACAATCAAGAATCGCATAATGGGCGACAAATAGTCCATGCCCAAGATAATATCAAAATCCACCATATCGAGTAACAATAAATTCGCACTGGTCTCAAAACCACGAATAGTAACCAAACACGACCGATAAACGCTCGGTCCACAATAATAAAATCTCCCACAGGAGTAAAAACATAAACAGGGAAAACTTAAGGAAATTCCGAGGTACACTCGAATGCGGAGAAAAAATAAAAAGGCACATAAGGATAAGCGGATCCTAGATCGAATAGAATCATTACACCTCTATAACAAACCATGACAATACCTGGGATGACAGAATCAGAGGCAACAGCCTCAGCAAGGGTAGGTGGGGTAACAACTGGGGATGTAACCATAGTCTGAGAACTCTGCTAAGCACGATGTGGCTGAAAAGTTTGTGAAGATGCACCCCTACCAACTCTGGGGCAGTCCCTAACCATATGGCGGGTGTCACCACACTCAAAGAAACCTTGTGGCCGACGTGGGGGTGGAAAACTGTGTAGTACGGGTATTCCGAGACCCCTGAACACCTGAAACCCGATGTAAAATCTGAGATGCAAGCTGAGCTGGCTACCTCACAAAACCTCTAACATGCCGTACTCTTCCTCCAAAATAAGGGCCAACAGGTCTCCCCAATCTACGAGGTCTACTCACTCCTCTGTACTCTCCCTCCTGACCTCGTCTGTCCTCTCTCTCCTGGACCCACCTTTCCCCTACTCGGCGAGGGGTCCTCACCACCCGCAGAACTGGACCACATGTTGTGTCGCCATGACACCTGGAGTCTGACCAATGGGAACTCGCTGCTCTGGAGTGGGGACGACGGGAGTCTGGGTCCCTCCCCCGATCTGTGAAGTAGTCGGTACAACCCGAATTAATCTCGCCTGAATCAATGTACCAAACATGCTCAGGAATTATGCCAAAGTCTCCTGAAAGACTGAAGTAGTAGTAGTTGTAGGCGTGTCAGGTTCCTGGACTTCGGCTGGATCTGCTGGTGGTACCTCGGTGGCAGCTCGCGCAGGTGCACTCGCTGCACCACGTGCGCGTCCTCGGCCTCTACCCCAGCCCCGGCCCCGGCCTCTAGCAACTGCAGTAGGGGGCACGGGTGCCTGATCGTCCCAAGTAGCACGTGTCCTCACCATTTGTGGGAGAGTAGAAGACAGAGGTTTAGAATTGATGTCAAAAAATATGGAACGACAAGGAAATCAATGAAGTGAAGATTTTTCCTAAACAGTTACATAGCCTCTCGTAGATAAGTATAGACGTCTCCGTACCGATCAGCGAGACTCTAATAAACTGGCATGTGTTCCGTGACTCCTATTAACCTAGAGCTCTGATACCAATATATCACGACCCCAGTTCTCCCTCCGGAACATGTCGTGAAGGCACCTAGTCCCTATGACTAGGTAAGCCTAACTATGTGGAATAACAGCATAATGGCGTAAATAAGTAAATAAAAGAAAGTTGAACACTCTAAGAGAAAGAATGTATATAAATGCCACTTGGCATATACAACTCAAAACAATGTGGAAATCTACAACATCACCCAAAAACCCGAAAACTCATGGGAAACATAGGCTAACAGAATATAATACATAGCTCTAACTCTAGAATATCTATACAACTGTAAGGAAGGATAAACTTTTCACAAAAAGCTGGAATAAGATAGAGACTCCTGGTCTGCGGACGCGGCAGATGTACCTCAAAGTCTCTGTTGTATCTCTCAACCTCGGGGATAGTGCGCCTGAGTGGAGGTACCTTGATCTGCACATGAAAAATTACGCAGGAAAGGGCATGAGTACACCACAGCGGTACTCAGTAAGTGCCAAGCCTAACCTCGGTCGGGTAGTGACGAGGAAGGTTAGGGCCCTACTGAGGTTAAACAATATAATAGGAATTTACAGTATGAAAACAGGCAATAATAATGAGTATAGAAGTGAAATAGGACAGGTCAAACAAGGCAATAATCTAAACATTAGAGCAGAATAAACCCGAAATATGTACGGCATAACAACAATGGTATCAATGAGGATCTCCCAGGATACCGTCCTGTAGTCCTTTTCTTAATTGTCCGGTGGATCTCCCGGGATACCATCCCGTAGTACATCACATTTACATCCAAAGGATCTCTCTGGATACCATCCTAATCACGCTCAACTATGTCTTATAGAAAGACTAAATGGGCGCTGCAAATATAATCTGGGGTATTACACCCAAAGTCGATCCCACAGAGAATTGAACGTATCGATTGAGTCTATAAAATACTAAAATGTTACTTAGTCACTTTTCTCAAGACTTTTGGATATCAATTTGTATTGTTTAACTAATTCTACTAACAAAATAATAAACTAGTAATTGACTAACA
>ML331373.1:0-13383 GCA_005239505.1 Nicotiana paniculata
TTTTAATGCTTTGGCATAATCCATGGGTTGTGATGTGTTGTTTGGATTTGTTGTGGGCTGGGGAACGTTAAGGGGTGGTGGGGGAGGCAGCCCAGGCACAGTGGGTGGCTGGCCACCGGCCAAATTGGCCATGAAAGTGATCGAAGTTGGATCTCTCTTTTTTTTCTTGTTAGGGTTAGGGTTGAGAGCGTTTTAGTCAAGTCAACTAAAACCAAATTTTTAATTCTAAAAATTATTATTTTTATATTTTCACATAGAAGCTTTCCGGTTCACGCTCGGACTGCGCATGAAAATCGAGATAGTAAAATTTAATTTTTTTTTTTTGCTTAATATGTCTATAACGAAGTCTAAATTCATAAAATGGCCTCTTGGGTCATCACAATATCCACCTCTAAAACAAACGTTCGTCCTCGAACGGACATAGAAGATTACCTGAATTTGCAAACAAGTGTGATATTTACTCTGCATGTCCGACTCGGACTCCCAAGTAGTTGCCTCAACGGGCTGGCCTCTCCACTGCACTCGAACTGAAGGACAACTCTTAGACCTCAACTGACGAATCTGCCGGTCTAAATGGCTACCGGCTCCTCCCCAAAAGTCAAGTATTTTTCCAATTGGACAGAGCTGAAGTCTAACACGTGGGATGGGTCACAATGGTATTCCCGGAGCATAGACATATGGAATACAGGATGAACCGAGGATAACCCTGAAGGCAACGCAAGTCTATACGCTACCTCCCCCCACTCTATCAAGAATCTCAAACGACCTGATATACCTAGGGCTCAACTTACCCTTCTTTCCAAACCTCATAACACCCTTCATGGGCGATACCCGAAGCAATACTCTCTCTCCAACCATGAATGCCACATCACGAACCTTACGATCGGCATAACTCTTTTGCCTAGACTGAGCTGCACGAAGCCTTTCCTGAATAATCTTGACCTTATCTAAGGCCTCCTCCACTAAATTTGTACCCAATAACCGAGCTTCTTCAGGCTCAAACCATCCAACTGGCGATCTACACCGTCTACCATATAATGCCTCATAGGGAGCCATCTGAATGCTCGACTGATAACTATTATTATAAGAAAACTCTGCTAACTGCAAGAACTGGTCCCACGAACCTCCAAAGTCAATAACACAAGCGCGGAGCATATCCTCCAATATCTGAATGGTACGCTTAGACTGTCTGTCAGTCTGAGGGTGAAATGTTGTACTGAACTCAACTCGGGTACCTAACTCACGCTCAACTGCCCTCCAAAAGTGCGAAGTAAACTGCGTACCTCGATCTGAAATGATAGACACGGGCACACCATGAAGGCGAACTATGTCCAAATATATAACTCAACCAACCGCTCTGAAGTATAAGTACTTGCCAAAGGAATGAAATGTGCTGATTTAGTCAGCCTATCCACAATAACCCAAACTGTTAAATTTCCTCTGAGTCTGTGGGAGTCCAACAACGAAGTCCATAGTGATACGCTCCCACTTCCACTCAGGAATCTCTATCTGCTGAAGTAAACCACCAGGTCTCTGATGCTCACATTTTACCTGCTGAAAATTTAAGAACCGAGCCACATACGCCACAATGTCCTTTTTCATCCTTACCACCAATAATGTGGTCTCAAATCTTGGTACATTTTAGCTGCCCCTTGGTGAATAGAATACTTAGAACTGTGAGCCTCCTCAAGGATCAACTCACAAATATCATCAACATTAGGCACACATAACCGACCATGCATCCTCAAAACATCATCATCTCCAACTATAACATTCTTGGCATCACTGTTTCGAACTGTGTCCCTAAGAACAACCAATTATGGGTCACCATCATGTCGCTTCTAGATATTCTCGATTAGAGAAGACCGAGCGACTGAATGAGCTAGAACACTTCTGGGGGAAATATCCAACCTCACGAACTGATTAGCCAACGTCTGAATGTTTGAAGCTAACGGCCTCTCATCAACTAGAATATACACAAGGCCGCCCATACTCACCGCCTCTATTTTCTTAATAGTAATTCATAGCAATTTATGGAATTATCAACAGCTTCACGTTAACAATAATCCCCTTTCAACCTTCACAATACTAATGACGAGGTGTGATTCATGAAGACCTCATAATTATATACCCGATTTAACGTGACTCATTTAACGCCACTTGGGCGGGGCACCTACCTTGTAGTTCAAAGCTCAATCTTCTGACATGGATTTGGCAAATTATACACAGTTAATTAATTAGTTTATTTATTTATTTAATTATTATTAATGTTATTTTTATTATTATTATTTATTCATTTATTCTTATGATCATCATCATTATTTTATACATGAATTGCTGAATAATCGTAACAGGTATGACCAGTACTATAACAAAATTTTAATTCACACGGGAGAATTTAAACACAAGGACTTCCATCACAAGGACCTCGTCCTTACATAACTTCCACCGCAGCTCGTAGCCCGATTTAAACATCTCAAATCATATTACAATGCGAGGATCTCGTCCTCGATTCTGAATCACAAGCAACATGCATTTCATGCCACTCGAAACCTTCTTTTTCCTTCTTTTAAATATTCTCCATTGACAAAATTACAACATGTAATGATATACATGGCTACCTCCATAGAATTTCTCAATACAAGTATTCCCATAAGTAGATTTTTTGAGTTACGAAGCTCACCCGAGAGTGGAGCATATTAGAAGAATTTTATTAGATACACATAACCGATTAAAGTTCAGGAAATCATCACTTTATAATAACTAGAGATTGTTATGTTAATGGCACCATTTGATATAACGACCTCAGCCATACCATAGAAAATATATCAATTGGTTGGGTCTCCACCTCTAGGAATCTGACCTCCACCTTCGACATTCTGACACTTTTTTCTCTAGTTGTTCATGTAAATTGAATTATAACTTCAACAGGGCACGTAGCCTGAGTGTTCTGATGAAATATGACTCTCCCAAGCCTAGGACAATTTCTACCACTACCCGAAATGAAGTATCAACCTGCCCTGAGTCGTCCAAAATTTTACAATCATATTTGAGTCCTTTAATGAGTCTGTGAACTTGTTCTCTGGATATATGAACCGAAGTAGGAGTGTGACGGGATAACTTATCAAACCTGATGACATGTCCTGACACTGTGATGGTGGCCTGACGCAACCGTTCAAACCCTATGCGCCAAACATTATGGAGAGTATAAGAAACAAACTCTTTCAAAAGCATTTATGAGAACTGAGTCAAGTAGTTGATGTTGCATTGGCTGGTCGTCCTCTTCATAGGCTTGCCACAAACACCGGCGGCCAATTTCTTCTTTTACTATGTTGACTCAACACTGTTGAGCTACCTCATTTATTTATATTTTACATTATTCTTTTGGGGTAACTCTCATCTCTATTGACACACAATGATCACAAAAGTAGAGCTCTATTCAGATATTTCTTGGCACGAACCATATAGTCTAGAAACTTGTTAACCATTGTACTCCCTCTGGATCACCCCAAAATCCGCAACCATGACTTCCACGTTAAGTAGACCTTCTGTAGATTCAAAGTTGTTCACATAACTCCTGTGGTGCCGAGGTATGGGATTATTAAGGAGGCGGACATATCGCTAGTCCCAGCTTTATCTCTTGCAAACTCTCAGGCCTTATACATTCTAGGCCAAAACCGATATAACACATGACCCCGCAATCGATTTCCTTGACAGTGGACTTCCCCACTTGGCACGAAACCATAGGTCACAATTTCTGATAATTCACAATGTTAAACTTCACAGCTCATATAAATCAACTTCGTTGCTTTCAACTATTCTCTTGTTATGCCGTACTGAAGTAGCTATAAATCCTTCTGGGATATGGGATAGTCCAACATGTATTGACTGGGCTAGAACCTCCACGTCTAGATCCATTTGAGACTGTACAATAGGTGCTGATGTTCGATCTTTAGTCTAAGCTCTACTTCTGTCTCTCCCCGTAATCGTAGTTGTCACTGGGGCTTCATCTTTTCCGGTTGTAGACGCTTCGCGTGTTGTCAATATTTGTGAGAGGACAAGAATATACAAGTTCAATCATTCGTGATAGAATAAATTTGCACGATAAAGTAGAAATAAAAATGGAGTTGTTTCATAACTCAATAGCCTCTGAGATATAAGTACAGACGTCTCCATACCGATCCTTCAAACTATACTAAGCTTGTACGTGAATTGTGAGACCTAAGCAACCTAGTGTTCTGATACCAACTTGTCACGACACAAATTCCCAACCTTAGGGATCGTGATGGCGCCTAACACCACACTTGCTAGGCAAGCCAAATGTTAGAATTTGAGTAGCTAAATTCCTTTGATTATTTCTTAAACATCAATAAATAAATCTAACGTAAACTTAATTTAAATGATTTCCAATGACAAAATAATAAGCAATTGAATAAAAACGAACCACGAACTAATTATATAAATAACTCTAAGACTACCCAGGGACTGGTGTCACAATTCACGAACTACTAAAGAATACTACAAATACTGGGCCGAAAGAAATAATTTAACTGTTCTGAATAAAATAAAATAACGTTTATGGAAATAGGAGAAGACTCTCGGGATCTGCGAACGCCAACAGATATACCTCATATCTCCGAATAAATGAATAGTTGTTCTAAACATCTCTACTGCTGGTCGATACCTGGATCTGCACAAAAGAGTGCAGAGTATAGTATCAGTACAACCGACCCCATGTACTGAGTAAGTGCGAACCTAACCTCGACGAAGTAGTGACGAGGCTACGGCAGGGCATTAACAACATATAACCTGTGATAAGAATATATACTATAACGCAATAAAACAATTCTACACGAACAAGAAAAATATAATTGAGACAATAAATATAAAACAAGAAGAAAATCTAAACAAATAATTAAGTACTGCAACAATAATGAAATAACTCAGCTGCCTTTTCCAAGCCTCAGCTATAACCAACTCTCAAATAATTTCCATGGTTCCAAACTTTAACTTTAGATAAAAGAATTGCTAAAATATGAAAAATAGTAATGTAAAATAGTAAGTTTTCAAATCTTTGTTTTTCTTTGAAAATGAGTAAAAATATAAATGTCCTCCCTTATCGCTCCTTGTTGCGGCGTGCAACTCGTTCCCACATGTCCACCCTTGTTGCTCCTCCCTATAAAATGTCACCTTTATTACTCTTGTTGCGGCGTGTAACCCGATCCCACCTGTCCACCCTTATCACTCCTTGTTGTGCCGTGCAACCCGCTCCCACCAGACAATCACATCTCTTTATTTATAAAAAGGATTTTCACAATTTAAGTCAAAGCCTTTCACAATATTTATGACTCGACAATTGAAAACGAAACAAGTTTCACTTTAAATAATAGAAAGAACAGAATATGAAATAATGACAATAAAACCATGAGTGTTCCAGCCTTTAATTTATAAACAATAAAAATATAAATGTCCTCCCTTATCGCTCCTCGTTGCAGCGTGCAACCCACTCCCACCGGACATATCATATCAGTTTATTTATGAGACTTTCACAATTCAGGCCAAGCCTTTCATAATACTTTTATTTTCACAATTTCAAACAGAAAACTGTATAGCTCGTAAGCTTTAACTAATATCATTTCACAATGAAACCAACCAGAATATATGTAAACACCATAACGTTGTCAACCCAGCTCAGTCTTTATGTACCATGATAAAAATCAAAAGAACAACCAACACTTTTAAGACACTCACCACAACAATTGACAACAATCAATTGAAACCCAACAACCACGTAAACCTCAACAATCATAAAACAGTTAAACTGCATTCCTCATCAACAATGGAACCAACAGGAACATATACATATATATAATTTGTAAAAACAATGCCAAAATGCTCAACCGTTTTGTACCACAAGGAATCCAGATAAAATAACCAATACTCTTTTCAAAATAACCACAACAATATCTAACAATAAAATAACAAGACCAAGTAGTCATAGAAACAATAATGGACATAGAACAATTAAGACAAGAATCAATTAAGTTGGGAACGGGAAANAAGTAGTCATAGAAACAATAATGGACATAGAACAATTAAGACAAGAATCAATTAAGTTGGCAACGGGAAAGGGATCATGCTTAACAGGCTAATTGGGTGGTGCATAGATACTCGTCACCTCACCTATACACCACGCACATGCATTTCACATAGAAAATAAGTGGGATTTCCTATTCCCTCAAGTCAAAGTTAGACCAAACACTTACCTCAATTTCGCAGACCATTCACTACTCAATTATTGCTTTTCCTTTTGAACTCACCTCTAACTTGCTCGAATATAATCAAATTTAACTTAATATCATTAACTAATGCTAAAGGAACTAAATTTATTGAAAAATATAATTTTTCCTAAGTTTTCTCAAAAAAGGTGAAAAACCCGACCCTGGGTCCTCTTGGTCTAAACTCGAGGTTCGGACCAAATTACGTTTACCCATTCACCCACGAACCCAAAAAATATACAATTAATTTTGAAATCCGACCTCAATTCGAGGTAAAGATTTTATTTTTATGAAATTCCCTAATTCTACCCAAACCCTCAATTTTTACCATGAAAAATCTTAGTTTTTGATTTAAAAGTGATGAAAAACAATGGGTAATTGAAAGAGTAAAGTTTAGAATTGATTACATATGACTTGGGGATGATATTTGATGAAAATATTCGTTCCTAGGGCTGTGGGGTTCGAAAATTTGAAGAAGAAGAAGTCTACCCGTTTTGTATTTATTTTTTTGCCAGCTATTCTGCCTCGTTTTTCATGCCAAATAATCCCAAAACTCGATTTTTATATGTCCAATGGATTCCTTGTGAAATTCAAGTCAAGTTAGGCTTTTGAATCACTCAATTTAGCCTTATAAGGAAGGAGATATGTAGGTTTTAATATTTTCATTTTGTGCAGATTTTTAATACGCCGTCAGGGGCAATTTCGTAATTAAGTTGAAAAATCTGGCAACATTAGTAAAATGCCCATAAAACCCTCATACGATGTCCAAATTCGATGATTCTTTTTTCTACGGGTCCGTAATTACGATACGGATCTAATACTTTATTCAAAATAGAAATCGGAGCTCATATGTTTAATATGATATCATTTATGCTTGAGGAAACGACGTCGAAGCATAAGAAAGAACGAGCGCAACGCAACCCAAACCTATTTGAAACTCACTCGAGCCCTCGGGGCTCTAATTCAAACATGCACGCAAGTCTAAAAGCATCATATAGACTTGCTCGTGTTATCAAATCATGAAAAAACATGTAAAACAACGAATTAAACCTCAAAACTCATTATTTTCCTGAAGAACACTTATAGTTCATAACTTTTCAACCGGATGTCCGAATCACGTCAAACGAACTTCATTTTTTTAACAAATTTCACAGAGAAGGCCTAAATATCATAATAAATCTTTACCGGGCTCCGAAACCAAAAATACTGGCCCGATACCAATGATTTTAAACATTAATTCTTTTCTTTATTTCATAAATATTTCAACAAAACAATTTCTTTCAAAAATTGATTTCTATGGCTTGGGACCTCGGAATTCATTTCCGGGCAAACGTCCAGGTCCCATATTTTACTGAAGACCTTCCGGGATCATCGAAACACATATCCGAGTCTGTTTACTCAAAATGTTGACTCAAGTCAACTAAAACCAAATTTTTAATTCTAAAAATTATTATTTCTTATATTTTCACATAAAAGCTTTCCGGTTTCACGCCCGGACTGCGCACGAAAATCGAGGTAGTAAAAAAAAATTTTTTTTTTTTGCTTAATATGTCTATAACGGAGTCTAAATTCATAAAATGACCTCTTGGGTCATCACACCGCCCCCACTACCTATAGGGCCTTCAGATAATCTTCATAATATGTCAGCTGCAAATCAAGTGCGCATCTCCATAACAAGTAACCCATTATACCAACCTAGATTCAGTCCGAGCATTACCTTCCCACTATCCCCAGTACCTCCATTCCACGTCCTCCAACTGCACCCCTCGGAAATGACCCACCTACTGTACCCATTGTCCCTACTTTCATCGCTCCTCAACCGGCTCTCGCTCAAAAGCTCAACTATGATCCACAACTGAATGCTCATGATGCCCAACACTACTCTCCAGAACTGACTTTCTAGGTTCCAGATTCATACAAGCATACTCCTCAGAACATGTTCCCAGTTGAAATCGAAAAGCCCGACAAGAATATGGAACAAGAGGAAATGAGTAGAAAAATGAAGAGCTTTGAACAAACCATGAGAAACATACAGGGTTTGGGAGGCCACAAGAGTGTTTTATTTAACGATCTATGCATGTTCCCCCATGTACATTTGCCACCCGGCTTCAAGACCCCCAAGTTTGACAAGTATGATGGTTGGTGATCCCATTGCCCATTTAAAGAGGTATTGTAACTGATTAAGGGGAGTAGGAGGAAAAGAAGAATTACTCATGGCTTATTTTGGGGAAAGTTTGACATGAATTGCTTCCGAGTGGTTCATAGATCAAGACATCTCTCACTGGCACGTTTGGAATGACATGGCTCAAGATTTTGTCCAACAGTTTTAGTACAATATTGATATAGTTCCAGACCACTCCTCTCTCGTCAACATAAAGAAGAAACCAACAGAAAATTTTAGAGAATATGCAATCAAGTGGGAGAGCAGGCTGCTAGGTTCAAACCACCAATAAAAGAGGCAGAAATGATTGACTATTTTCTCCAAGCTCAGGATCCTTATTACCTCTATTACATGTTGGCCGCCATTAGTAAACCCTTCGCTGATGTGATTAAGATTGGTAAATAGTTGATAATGGCATGAAATCGGGAAAAATTGTGAGTCAGACAGCCCTTAAGGCGACCACACAAGCAATTCAAAGTGGGTCAGACAGTTTCGGAAATCTGGAAAAGAAAGAGGAAGGATGCATGATGGCATCTGGATTCAAAGGAGTTCAAAGAGGAATAGTTCCTTATTACGTGCAATTCCAACAAAGACAATCTAATTCTCCTCAACATAACTATCCACCTCAGGGTCCCCAGTACTCAGTTCCCCCGCAACACTACACAGTGTTTAATGCCTAGGATTATGCTAGGCCTCCCAATCACCAACAATGGCGGGCACCGATTCCACAAGGCTTCTGTCAACTTTACCCGAATTTTTAGGCATCATATAATCCTCGTCCCCGACAAGGATATATGAGAGAGGAGGAGCCAAAGAAAGAGTTCACCCCAATTGGAAAATCGTATACAAGCCTATTTCGGAAGTTGATGCAATTGAAGTTGATTGAACCTGTCATGTCGCGTTATGTGAATCTAAATTCAAAAGGTTTTTATTCCAATGCAATATGTAAGTATCACTCTAACACCCAAGGTCATAGTACCAAAAATTGTTGGACACAAAGTAAAGCAATTGAAAATTTATTGAAGCAAAGACAATTGTGGTAATAAACAATGAGGATACTCCTAATATGACAAATAATTCGCTCCCAGCTCATGATAATACACATTTTATTGGGATGATTTGTGATGATCGAGATCATAAGCAGTCTGGCAAGACAGAGATGGTTGTTGGAACCATAGGTAAAGAACCAAAAGTGATAGTAAGCCCACCGCAATTGGCACCGTTGATTGTGAAAGGTGCGAGTTCTAGTTTGAAATTGGAAGGTTCTGGAAAAATGATTTTATATGTCCCTAGAAGCACAAAAAAGGTTGAGGTTCAATTGTGTGGGCCAAAACTTACATCACTGGGGTCATTCAAAAGATCGTTCCGAATAATATTTTCAAAAATATAATAGAGCCAGTTCTGGTACGACCTGTTGCACAATTCCTAGTGAAAAACACAAAAGCTATTCCCTGGAATTATAACAAGACTATCATGTCATACAAAGGAAAAGAGATAGTTGAAGAAACAAATGAAATGGGGGTCTTGACCCGCTCTGGAAGGATCTATTCACCAGAGGAATTGAGAAAAGCTAACCAAGCCAGGGAAAGTCATTTACCAGTGAAAGAACCCGTTGCAGAAAAAGAAGCGGAGGAATTCCTTAAGAAGATGAAAATGCAAGACTACTCAATCATTGACCAACTAAGAAAAAACCCTGCTCAAATATCTTTGTTATATATGCTTTTAAACTCAGAAGAGCATCGTCGTGTGTTGATCAAAACTCTGACCGAGGCATATGTCTCAGAAAAGACAACGGTGAATCAGCTAGAAAAAATGGCTAAAAAATTCTTTGAAGAAAAAATAGAATTACTTTCAGCGATGATGATTTTCCTGAGGAAGGAGCTGGGCACAATAGATCTTTGCATCTTATGGTCAAATGTGAAGGGCACTACGTAAAATGAGTCATGATTGACGGAGGCTCAAGTGTAGATGTATGTCCTCTTTCTACTCTACAACAACTGAACATTGACACTAACAAAATTCGACATAGTAATGTCAGCATCAGAGCTTTTGATGGTTTAAGAAGAGACACTATTAGGAAAATCGAACTCACCATGACAATCGGCCCGGTTGATTTTAACACTGTCTTTCAAGTGTTGGATATGAAAACTTTCTATAATTTTCTTCTGGGAAGGTTTTGGATCCATATGGCCAGAGTTGTACCATCCACCCTACATCAAATTGTCAAATTCGAGTATGACATGCAAGAAATTGTTGTTCATGGGGAGGACGACTCATCCGTTCTATAAAGACCCGTCCATTCTATGTATTGAGGTCAAGGAAGGATGTGAGTCCCTCATATATCAAACATTTGAGGTTATTAAGGTGGACCAAGTGGAAGAAGTAAAACCAATTCTGCATCCCCGTCTGTCAGCCACATCTATGATGGTAGCTTCGCTGATGTTGAGGAACGTCTATGAACCAGGAAAAGGATTAGGATCCTCTCTGCAGGGAATTGTGAACCCTATTGCTCCATATTTGAAGAAATATAGCTTTTGTTTGGGTTTTAAACCAACATCAACTGACATAGACAGAGCCAAGGCCCACAAAAATAATGGTTGGAATTTGTCCAAACCAATCCCTCACATTGCCTACTCTTTTGTCAAGCCACAATTTGAAGAAGTCCAATATCCTTCCACTCAGAATGACATTGATGAAGTTTTCCAGGGTCTCAAGGAAATTTCAATGAGATCAATATGGTTCAAGTTGGTGAGAGCCTCAGTCGTGCAAGTGTTCAGCTGATTGTTCCAGATACCTCACCAAACAATTGGGAAGCAACTCCTCTTCCATCAGGAAAGAGTCTTGGTAGTCTGTTTTGTTGCTTTTTCTATATTTGGATTATTTTAAGAGTTGTAATCCAGATATTTTAGTTTAATTTCTTTTCTTTGATGTTAATCCTTCTATCCTTTCAAATTCAATGAAATGAAGTTTCAGTTTCATAGTAAAATTCTGTCTTTTCATTTCCCTATTTTTTGTTAATCTCTTATCGTTTTCAGTTTCGTTAATGCTGGCTTTAAAAAAATGATATACACGCGGAATTCATGCCCAGATCTTAAAAAGTTGTCTAATCTCGAAATAATGAATCAGGAAGTCGAGTATGATGAAGATGATGCTCTTAAGAAGTTACCAAGAAAGCAGTAGTAGACTTTGTTCACTCCAACATCATCTGTCATTTCGGTATTCCAAAAATCATTATCACGGATAATGCTGCTAATTTGAATAGTCATCTGATGAAGGAGGTATGTGAACAATTTAAAATTGATCACCTCAAATATACTCCTTACCGGCCCAAAGCTAATGGAGCTATTGAAGCTGCAAATAAGAACATCAAGAAGATTCTTAGGAAGATGGTCCAAGGGTCTAGACAATGGCACGAGAAACTGCCTTTTGCTCTTTTGTGATACCGGACAACTATCTGTACATCAGTTGGCGCAACGCCCTACTTGTTGGTTTATTGCACTGAAGCGGTCATACCTGCTGAAGTTGAGATTCCCTCTCTCCGAATCATTGTTGAAGCATGGATCGAAGACACTGACTGGGTCAAGTCCGATTGAAACAATTGAGTTTAATTGATGTAAAGCGTTTGGCGGCAGTTTGTTTTGGTCAATTATACCAACAAATAATGGCATGCGCTTACAACAAGAAAGTGCACCCAAGATAATTTGAGGTAGGACAACTTGTTTTGAAACGTATCTTTCCGCACCAGGAAGAAGTAAAAGGAAAGTTCGCCCGAATTGGCAAGGTCCTTACCTCGTCAAGAAAGTATTGTCAAAAAGAGATCTACACTTGGCATAAATAGAAGGAAAGGTGGCAGATAAATCCGTCAATGCAGATGTGGTCAAGAGATACTATGTTTGACATGCCTCTGTGGGGGCATTTTTATACTTAGCATTCTCAGAATGGGATGACGAAAGGCTATCATTCTCGCTACCCAAACACTGGGTCGTAGTTAGCCCTTTGAAGCCTTGTTTATATTTATTTGTTTTCCCCTCTTTTGGAACCAATGTACTTAATAGAAAAAAAATGAACGAAAAATTTTAAGAAAAATCAAAAAGCAATCATCAAAACAAGTTCATGTTAGTTTAACTACGTCTGACCTGATTCCGAAAGGATATGTAGGCAGCCTCACTCTGGGGTTCAGTCACACTAAAACAAAAATCCACATTTTCAAGTATTCAAAGAAATCGGGGCATGATTTTATTTTATTTTCCGACGGTTTTTCCGTCAAAATGGTTCCAAAAGTTGTAATTCAGTTGAATAGTTATTTTTACCTTTCCCTTTAAAGACCTTCTGATCAACTTTCGAGGATGCTAAGTTGGTATATTACGGCGATGCCTCAGCCATTGTAAAGAGAGAAAAATAAAATGTGAGAGTCTTATTGGTGAAAACCCTCACGGACACTATAAGGCAATAGTGAGTTGAGAGAAAGGAAAATGAGAGAGGTCAATTGGTGAAAACCCACAAAGAGCACCGTTGATCGATTTAGGCATTCATATATCCTGGTACAAGCATGGTTAAGACAAAGAACTCAGTTTCAAAGTGAAGTTTACAATGGATTTTGAGAATTAGACGATTCAGACGAATCGATCATCCAGTCCAAAGTGCATGTCATGTTCGTTGAAGTCAGTATATTCCTCCAGATAAGTCCTTTTTATTTTTATTTTTTCTTCTCTGAAAGGGACACTTCTTGATTAAGTTGTAATATCTATTAGTTCACCTTCTTGTTTTCTTTCGTAATATTCTTTTTGAGTCCGTTTCAGTCTAATTTTGTTAAAACAAAGCAAATAAAAGGCCGCAAAATTGGTTACAGTTTCCCTATTATATGAAGCAAAACTTTCTGGGCATTGATGCGAGACTAAATTGCATAGTTTAACATGTGATATATCTTACATTTTATGCGCATTA